>CAJZCY010000001.1:46052500-46337500 GCA_914969975.1 Anopheles atroparvus | reverse complement strand
TTTTATTTTCTTCCGATGTGCTAACTCTAGGCTGAGACCGCTGCCAACCGCATCTGCAAGGTTCTGAAGGTCAACCAGGAGAATGAGCGCCTCATGGAGGAGTACGAGCGATTGGCTAGCGATGTAAGTACGCCCGGTGTCCTTTTGATTCCCGAAACTGTGCTTAACCTAACTCGCTTCCCTTTTTTTTTAGCTCCTTGAATGGATTCGCCGTACGATGCCGTGGCTCAACTCGAGACAATCGGACAGCACGCTGGCCGGCGTGCAGAAGAAGCTGGAGGAGTACAGAACGTACCGTCGCAAGCACAAGCCGCCACGCGTTGAGCAGAAGGCAAAGCTGGAGACGAACTTCAACACGCTGCAGACGAAGCTGCGTCTGTCGAACCGCCCCGCGTACATGCCGACCGAGGGCAAGATGGTGTCGGACATCACCAACGCCTGGAAGGGGCTCGAGCACGCCGAGAAGTCGTTCGAGGAGTGGCTGCTGGCCGAAACGATGCGCCTCGAGCGCCTGGAGCATCTGGCCCAGAAGTTCAAGCACAAGGCCGACACGCACGAGGACTGGACCAAGGGCAAGGAGGAGATGCTGCAGTCGCAGGACTTCCGCAACTGCAAGCTGAACGAGCTGAAGGCGCTGAAGAAGAAGCACGAGGCGTTCGAGTCGGATCTGGCCGCCCACCAGGATCGCGTCGAGCAGATCGCGGCGATCGCGCAGGAGCTGAAGTGAGTAGTTGCGGCGGTGTGGTGATCGATCGAGTGGAGATATTGATTTTGTTCGGGTTTGTTTTGTAGCACCCTGGAGTACCACGATTGTGCTTCGGTGAATGCGCGCTGCCAGCGCATCTGCGACCAGTGGGATCGTCTTGGTGTGCTCACCCAGCGCCGCTGCCAGGGACTGGACGAAGCCGAGCGCATCCTGGAGAAGATCGATCTGCTCCACCTGGAGTTCGCCAAGCGTGCGGCACCGTTCAACAACTGGTTGGATGGAGCCCGCGAGGATCTCGTGGACATGTTCATCGTGCACACTATGGAGGAGATCCAGGGCCTGATCCAGGCGCACGATCAGTTCAAGGCGACGCTCGGCGAGGCGGACAAGGAGTTCAACGTCATCATCGGGCTGGTGCGTGATGCCGAGGCGATCGTCAAGCAGGAGCAGGTGCCCGGTGGGCTGGTCAACCCTTACACCACCCTGTCGGCCGATCTGATCAGCCGGAAGTGGTCGGAGGTGCGGGCGCTGGTGCCGCAGCGTGACCAGACGCTGGCGAACGAGCTGCGCAAGCAGCAGAACAACGAGATGCTGCGCCGCCAGTTCGCCGAGAAGGCGAACGCTGTCGGACCGTGGATCGAGCGGCAGATGGACGCGGTGACGGCCATCGGAATGGGCATCTCGGGCTCGCTCGAGGAGCAGCTGCATCGTCTGAAGGAGTACGAGCAGGCGGTGTACGCCTACAAGCCGAGCATCGAGGAGCTGGAGAAGATCCACCAGGCCGTGCAGGAGTCGATGATCTTCGAGAATCGCTACACGCACTATACGATGGAGACGCTACGCGTCGGCTGGGAGCAGCTGCTGACGTCGATTAACAGGAACATCAACGAGGTAAGTGCATTTTTGCCCGCGTCTACTGGGACAATGTAACCGATTCTACACACACACTCTCGTTCATCCTTTTCCCAGGTTGAGAACCAGATTCTGACCCGCGACTCGAAGGGTATCACACAGGAGCAGCTGACCGAGTTCCGCTCGAGCTTCAACCACTTCGACAAGAACCGAACTGGCCGACTCGCGCCCGAGGAGTTCAAATCGTGCCTGGTTTCGCTCGGCTACTCGATCGGCAAGGACAAGCAGGGTGACATGGACTTCCAGCGCATCCTGGCCGTGGTCGACCCGAACTCGTCTGGCTACGTGCAGTTCGATGCGTTCCTCGACTTCATGACGCGAGAAAGCACCGACACCGACACGGCGGAACAGGTTATCGACTCGTTCAGAATTTTGGCATCCGACAGGGTAAGTAAAGTGTGCCGCAGCATGAAAACGTTCGAGTCCGAATGCGATTTTTAATTGATCTCTCGCTACGCTTCCCCACCCCTCGCCAGCCTTACATTCTTCCCGATGAGCTGCGCCGTGAGCTGCCACCGGATCAGGCGGAATACTGTATCCAAAGAATGCCACCGTACAAGGGCCCGAATGCCATCCCCGGAGCGCTGGATTACATGTCCTTCAGTACGGCACTGTACGGCGAGAGTGACCTCTAAGGGGTGGTGCCGGCCGAGGTTGACCGCTGAGAGTGCGGTGGGCGGTGTACTAGCACCGGGACTGGCAGAAACAGCAGCAGCAGCAAGCCATCGAGCCACATCTACCGACGACAAGCGTTACGATGCGCCTTGTTGCATGTCCCTACCGCGCCATCAACAGTCAATTCACCTCCTGTTTTTATTGCTGTTTTTTATTATTATTTCTAACGTCACTACGAGAGACCGCAAGGTGTTGAAGGAAAGGAAAGCAAGTCCCTCCCCCCTCAATTCGCCATTACGCAGCCATCGGATTGCAGGGACGCGCTACCGGTTGATGGATTTGTGTTTAGGACCTTTTATTCTTTTAACCTTCGTTTTGTTTGGTAGCAGAACAAAGATCATCCTGATACAGACGATTCCTGTCTTACAAATCAGCATGTGTGGGGCTGAACGGTGAAACATACAAGAGATGTGCAACTGCAGTCAATAAAATCGAAAGAAAGAGTGATCGAGTTTGGGAGAAATATCAGGGCCAGCGTGGGCAATAGCAAAAAGTTCAGCAAGGTGCAGAGAATGGACGGAAGGAGTAGAGTGCTCAAGGAACACACACACACACACTAGCACCGACGAACAGGAACAGCGAAGAACACGACTGGAAGAACGGAGAAAATCGGACTGGGGGGAAAAAAAACAAGAACAAGGAATAACAGAGAGCTTCGAAAGATCGAACCTTAACCATCCGACGAAGAGATAATGAATGAGAAACCATTTTATTTTATTGCATATTTATTACGATTATGATTACGATTATTACTATTATTATTATTATTTTCTTTTTTCTTCAATGAGATGATGATAATGATGATAGTGATGACGATGCTGATGATGAAGAAGAAGGAGATGGTGGTGATCGTCGACAAACAAACAAACAAACAAAAAAAAAAGATCAATTGATGAATTCTTTGGAACTCTTATTTATATAATAAAAAGAAACACACATAAAAAAAGGACAAAGAACACATAAAAATATACAAAAAAAAAAAATTACTAAATCTAACAACACAATTCTAACAAACCCAAGTGTGCCACGGTTTTCCTTTTCATTGATTTGTTTGTTTCCTTTTTTCTTGGTTCGCGGAGGGTAGAAGGCGAAGGGATATTGCACGAAGAGAAAAGCCTTTAGGTTCGGTGGAGGAACGAAATATTTACCTGAAAATTTAAAAAAATACCGTCCGCTTTGTTTCTTTTTAAGGTTACTTTTTTTGTAAGTTTCATACCTGTCCTAATTTGCTCTTCCTACTTCTCTGTCAGCTTGGTTTTAGAAAATAAGTATGTATAATTATACTTTCTTCTACGAATTTCAGAACGCAGTAGATTTTTTTATTTTCTTGTTTCTTACGCAGTAAAAACACGAATTTATTGAAAGGTTCATTTTTCCTCAGTTTTTGTATATTTAAAAATTTAGCTTACCTACAAAATATTCAACAAACATTAAATAGGGCTTAAGGGTCGTATCTACAAATGCATCGCTGGATCCGAGCGTCCGGTGGAGCAAGTAACAGTTTTATAAAAAGAATAAAAACAATCCTGAACCCGCGCTTGCCAAACATGGCCTCATTACGCGGTTCCGTAAGGGTGGTTCGGCAGGCGTGATGAGCTAACGGCTAGGTTCTTTGCTCGCGCCCACTGCGGGCAGCAGACTGGCGAGTGATTTATGCTTTAGATCCCGATAAAAGTCTCCGTAGTATTTGCAGGCAGTCTTACATCCCGAGTACTGTATTGGGGCGATAGGAGATGAGGATGATTAGTAAGATGAATACATTCAAGTACACACGTTGGAGTTGTGGGCAGTAGGGTGGCTTGAGGTACTTACGCAAATCACATCACTGCACATCAGGTCCCGCACGATGCGCTTCTCCTCGTGGAGGATCTTGCAGTAGTCCCAGCACATGAAGCAGTTCGGCCGGTCGGTACACTCGTCCGTTACGACGATGTTGTTGATTTCGTCCTGCAGATGCTTCGCCAGGCAGATCGCTCGGCACTGGCGCACCGGTTCCGCCATCGGCGCGTTGAAATCACTAATCCGATGCACTATACGGCCCGCCGTCAGGTCCAGACAGCACAGGAGCACGGCCAGTCGCAAGACAAGATTGATTGCGTTGTACTGCATCGTTTCCGCTGTTGCGCTGGTTGCCAATCCTTACAATAGGTTCACTGTTCGTTTGAGGTGCACTTTTTTTGGTTTGCTCGAAACTGATTCGCTGTAGACTTATGCTTGCTGTTCGATGGCTCAAAACACATGAACAACTGGCTTGCCGCTTTCGGCACGGGAATGCCTTCTATCGGTCACTTCTTCCACCAACTACTGTGCGCACACTTCAACTGTCAGGGCAAGAATGAGCTTTCGGGAGCGCTGGATCGTTCCTTTCTAATGGGCCTTCAAATCAAGGTACATCTCACCGCAACGACCCGACGACAATGGTCAGGGTACACCGCTCAGGTTGGCCATTTTTATAATGCCACGAAAGGGTTGGCTCTTCATTCATAAAACGAGCAGCGAGGGTAGAGAAGGAGCAGTCGTTTGGGAAAAATACCGGAAACATTTGTCCGTCCCTCTTTCGAAACGCTTGTTGGAGCCTTAGAGCGAGCAGGTAGGAAGGGTAAGAATGTGGTGGTATTTCTGAGGCCCCCGAGAGGTACAGGACTAGCACCACCATCCAACGCATGCATACCATTGGTCTTTTCTGGCCCGAAGGGCCATTCACGCGTTTACGCTCCGCAACCGCGAGGGAGCGGGAAGGCGAACAGTGGATAAATTTTCCCACCGGTCAAAAGGCCGGAAATGTTCGGCGGGAAAAACGTAACGATGTCTCGGTTTGGTGCTGAAGGACCTCTTACAAACTCTAACGCATTTATTACCCTTTCTGCTAAAGACTACTTAAACTTGTGAAAAAAGAAAGAAACGGAAACGTGGTGCGCTGGCTGAGACGGTAAAAAAGGAAGTTCTGAAAGGGATCGACAGGATGTGCTGGCGACAAGAAGAACTTCCTGTTTCTAGTGCCGAGCGCTGGTTAGTAAAAGTTGTCTCGAGCCGCCAGGGAACAGATGGTCACCCGGAAATGGCGCAGAGGAAATGGTAATGTCCTGCAGCTTTTCATTTGGTTTTACAAAAATGGCTTTCCAACAGAGAGTGGAGGACGGCTTAGAGGACTTGCTAAAATAATTATTATTCTATCTGCAATATAAAGGGTACACAGTGTGGTTTTTCCAAGATTTGAGAGATCCTAGAAATTGATTTAAAAAAAAAAATTTGCGTCTTTTTCACTCTGCCTACAAAGTTTTAGATTGTTACACTGTGTGTCCTTAGTTTGGTTGATCTTTGAGGACTGCGATCTTTAATCGTAAGCGCCTGCGTGGACACTGAACGTCCCTTGCCGTGGTTTGCAAATTTTTCAATTGATTGAAAACCATTTGCCATTGAAATGTAATGGTCGTTTCCCTCATTCTTCTACTCGCTTTGTCCATCAACTTACTACCTCTGAGTAAAAGTATATTATTCTTCCAGCCATAGATCCTGGGTACAGCCATCATAAAAAAGACGCATAAATGGGCAAGTCAATGAAAACTATGGTGGTATTTCCCGTTCATTGATGAATGCTCGAAGTGTCGAAGCGTCTCCGCGCCTGGATCCGCCTGCTCGGTCGTCCGATCTCCACGCACCACCTTGCGACCCATAGAAGGTAAGTTGTAGTCCATCTGTTCAGCGCGACGACAACGACGACGACGGGATAACGCCTTCCGTTGCCCTGCGTCGTCGTTATCCTGTGGTCGCATTATCGTTTCTCAAAACATAAACAAAAATCCCCGCAAAACCCGTAAAACTGGCCCGTGGCGGGTGGTGCAGGTACAGGCCCCTCCGCCTGCTAGAAGGGTGTGATGCGCTAGAATGGGACAGGTGTGCCTGCGTGCGTTTGTGGTTTGTGGTCGAAGTTGATCATCCCTTCTAGCGCCAGTTTATACCCCGTTCAAGGGGAAAAAAGACGATCTACCAGTCCTGGGTGTGCGCGACAGGGAAGTTGCCACTGGAGACAAGTTGTCCTGAGGGTACCGACCTGTTATTTTTCATAGTAGCTTTATATTGTTTTAGTCTGTATCTAATGTTATTTTTTAAACCACGCTGGAGAGGAAAAAACAACGATGTTTCATTCTCAGTTTTTCGGGAAGAAATGGAACGCGCTTCCTGCCCAGCGCGATGGATTTATGAATGAATTTACCGCGGTGCTTAAAGGGGGTGTTTGTAACAACGAATATGATTTATTTAGTACAATACTATTCTAAAGCTCATACTTAACCTACGGTTAGCTGGGAGCTTGCCTGACTACGATACTTGCCTGAACTAAATGTTACCAACACAATTTTGCTCCGATCGATGCCCCGAAAGTGGCTTCTTTGAATACTTTCTACACCTAATCTGTACGTTGGGACGAGAATAACGAAATTTTAACTAAAGCATCGCATCGTTCAAAGCTTCAACAGGACGCTGTCCGCCTTGGAGAAGGGCGCCCACTGCTTGCTGCGTGTGTTGTCGTAGACGTAATGCAAAGGCAAAGTTGACTGCGCTCCGGTCACCACCAGCTCCAGAGTTTTCTCCTTATGGAGCGCGTTGTTGAGCGACGCGTAGTACGCCACGTTCTGCGCCGCCAGAATGGCGGAAAAATGGCTCCGGACGTGTGCGTTCAGATCGGACTCGGCGTCGAATGCGTTATCACAGTACTCGCACAGGAAGATGGACCGCAGCGGCGGTTGATCCGTGCCGACGCTCGCAGTGTCCACGCTCCTCCGAGGTTCCTGCTGTTTGGATCGTTTCGCTCGTTTGGGCGATGTCGATGTCGTGTCGACGGGGGGCATCACTTTGCCGTGCGACGGCTCCTCCTCCATCGGTGCCCGCTCGACACACCAGACCTCCGTCGTCTGGTCGGCGCCTTCGTGCATCGTGAGCCGCGGCTTCGGATAGTCCTTGCTTTCGGCGAGGAAAATTTGCAAATTCTCCGTGTTCTTGTTGTACGCGGCCGAGTGTACCTCCAGATGGCGGCTAGGTTCGTCCCCGCTGGGGATGGTGTACGTGCACATGAGGCAAGCTGTTCCTTCGCCGCCCGGTGTGTGCCTCTGCTCGTGCTCCACCACGTGGCAACGGTCGAAGAACCGCGCCGGACACTTGGAGCAGTAGAACATGACGGTCGGCACCGGGTCCAGGAGGGTCGTGGACGCAATGTTGTACGAGCCCTCCCGCTGGCCGTTGCTAATGTGCGCCTCCAGGTGCTCCGTCAGTTGCTCGACGGTCTCCGCGTGGAATTGACATGACACGCAATCGAGCTGCTCGCCAGAGACTGCCGGAGCCACCGTTCCGCTGCTCACCAGCACGGTGGAGCTACTGCCCAGGAAGTCGGCCGGGTCCTTGTCGAGGATCTCCACGATCGGTTCCAGCGTGTTGCCGATGGGGTATCCCAGCTCGTCGCAGGTAAAGGGAGCGAGGGGCGGCGGATTCGTTGTGGCCACCAGTGATTCGGTCGATTGTCGCGCCGATGCAGCGATCAAGTACTGCCCGTCGTCTACGACGAATACTGAATGTTGGTTTTGCTTCGTGTTCCTCTGGGCTCCTTGACCTTCCCCGTCCGATGGGTCATCTTTCTCTGAATTTATATGCTCAATCAACACGTTCCCGTTGTGCTTCAGCCGACAGTGTCTCTGTGAAAATAAGTTTGGATAGATTATGTAACAAAAGTAACATCATAGTTTTATAATTTGCTGTTACACATTAGACTATGGGATTGCCAAACACAACGTCAAAAGCATAATAACATTATTATTTGGTTCATGGTATTTTCCACTTAAATTTACAACAAGTTTACAAGCGTTAATCAATCAATACTTATGAGTTCAGAAATAATATTTAACCAACGACAACAAGCTGTAGTGTTTCTTAAGCTATGCAAGCTATTTGTTTGCTTTTGCATTCAACTCCAATCTCTAAGGCGGAAGGTTAAAAAAAAAGAAAATGGGGCAAAGTGGCCACTCGAGCGACTTCTCATACCACCTTTCCTGGCATTTGAACATTCCAATTTCAAACATTCTTCGTTCGATTGTTTGTTTAAAGTTTGGTAGTATAGTTGGTCCTGGTGGTATAGTTAGTGTTAGAAAGAGTAAGGATCCATTACAAGTATGTACCTAAGATACGGTGGACTTGGTGGACTTTTCTATAAATTTCATATTTTTTTAAAGCATGCAACACATTTTTTCAAGACATTTATGAAAAGAAAGCACGATGAGAGAACACCGCTAGCAAAAAGGTAGAAAGAGTACCTGAATTACATGTTTCCAGTTAGACACCTGGTGGCAATGGCCACAGCGGTAGGGGGCATTGTGGCGCCACGTGGGCACAGCCATCCGCTGGGAGCCACCTTCACCCTCCCCCGGTCCCTGTGCTTCCGTCGCATTGTTTCTGTCACCAGCACCGCCAGTGGTTAGTAGTAGTGTCCCGTTAGTAGAGCTTTCGCTGCTAGTGTTAGCTGCACTTTTGCTAAGGCTAGTGAGCACCACCGAGTTCGCGGGCGTCGGCGTTGCGCCGGAAACAATGTTCACCACCGTACAATTTCCCAGCTGCAGTGCGTTACTTTCGACCGTTGGCGCACCACCACTTGGTTGTGTTTCAATTACATCGTCCAGCTGCACGATGGTCGGCCCCGCGTGTGTGTTCGTTGCGTGCACGAGCAGTTCCTCGTTGGATGAGGTCCTGGAGGGGAAAAAGGGACAGGTTAAGGCACACGCACACACCCACCTGCGACCAATTGCAATCATTGGAGCCTACCTGAACTCACAAACTTGACACTTCAGATGAAAGGCCCCATGCTGTTTGGAATCGCTGGCGGTTGCCGTCTGTGTTTCATCGCCGATTTGTTTGTTCGCCAGCAGCGTCTTGTAGCCGGGAATGTTGGCGAACGCCTTCAGATCGATGTTGTACGTGTTGCAGGCCGCAAGCAGATCGGCCACGGTGTTCTCGGCGGTCCGGGCCAAGGCGGCCGAGTCCTTCGCGCTGTTGTCCGCTATCTGCATCAGCGTGATGTACTTGTTGTACTTGGTGTAGTTCCTGCGGCCCGTTTCGTCGTTCATCAGCACGCCGGCGTTCTTGTGGCTCGGGTCGCGTATCGTCTTGAGCCGGATGTGCTTCGTGATGTCCCAGCGCCAGTTGGAGCGGTACGAGCAGAGCGAACACTCGAACGGTTTCTTGTTCAGGTGGCCCACAATGTGCACGTGGAAGCGGGAAGCCGTCGAGGCCCAGAACGAGCAGTGCGGGCACTTGAACACCTTCTTCGTCACCGCGTTCGGCGCGCTCGTCTCGGTCGTCGGGAGCTTACTGGTCACCTCGCCGTAGCCCGGGGCCGTTTCAATGCCGCAGTAGGTTTCGTTCCGGGAGCTCTCCAGTATTTCCACGTCGTCGTCATCGGTTATCGATTGTGCCGTCTGCTTATTGCCGTCCAGCTCGTTGGGTCCCGACTTGGTGGCACCGTCCGACCCGCCATAGTTAACGTCCAGCATGCTCTTCCACAGGTCGTTCGATGCACTGTCCGTGTCGCTTTGCGGGAACAGATTCTGCTGTGACTCATCGATCGACTTCTGCAACAGCGACGTGAAGAGATCCTCCTTGTGGGCCGCCTCGATGTGGTTGGCCAGGTCTACGGTCGTGCCGTAGGACAGCTCACAAAAGTTGCATTTCATTGGCGTGTCGTGATCTGCCGTTGTGCCATTTGGAGGCTGCCCGTCGGATGTTTGCTGCTGGCATTCCGAGGTATTGCTCTCCTCTGGCATTAGCAGTGACATCGGAACCGGCTTAAGGAGCTCCTTTTCCGGTCTTACTGCAACCGTTGGGGACGGCGCCAGCGGGATCAGATTAGGGATAGGTCTGGACCGTTTCCTTGGCGTTAGTTCGCTCTCTTCCATTGATCGTCTTGGCGCTCTGATTGAGTCCCCGAGCTGCATTGTATCCTGAAATGATATTTTCCATCAATCAACAATGAACATCGGGTTTATCTTACACACCACTACCATATCGGGGGCGTTGTTGACAACGTTGTGCAAATTATCCATTTCAATTTTTAAGGCGTTTCGTACAAGCTCGACGTTGGCTGCTGCAACGAGGGAGAAGATTATTTTAGTAAACGAACACGTGCTGACATTGGCCCGAGGGAACGATGTTATTACCGGCAATTGACGAGTTCCACGAGTTCTCTATTTGCTTCCAAAGCCTCTGGATGTCGGACGCAACAAGTTGCTGCCCGTGCGCGGTGGCGGTTTCTAACTCACTCGGCGTTAGCTGCCCAAGGGAACTTGGTTCCGCTTGGCTGTCTGTATCGGTGCTATATTTGCTCTGGCCAAAAGCCTCTCTCTTAACAGTCCGTCTGCTGCCAGTGTCCTCGGTGCCGTGCACCATCCGCATGTGGCGCACCAGCTTCTGGTGGTGTTTGGACGCGTAAAGGCATCGTTGGCATGCGTTTATGCTAATCTTCTCGCCGTGCGTATCGCGGAGGTGCGTCAGATAGCGGCGGGGATTTTGCGTGCCGTAGGCGCAACTGGGGCACGAGTAGTTTCGCTTCACTTTGCACTGGGGCAGCTGGTCGCGCCCTCGCCCGTTCACCTTCCAGCTGTCCTGCTTGTGGGGCTGCACCGAAGCCGTCACTGGTGCACTGGTTTGCAAGAGTCTATCATCGCCATCGAGTGGCTGCGGCAATGGTTCGATTTTCACCTCGGCCTTGACGCACTCGGCGAGCACTTCCTGCTGGCCGCTTACCACTTGTCGCACGATTAGTTTGTCCCCGGAGCGGCGTACCATGGATGGTACGTCCATGCTTGGCTTCGCGTGTACGAGGACGGGAGGGTTTCCTGCGGAAGTCGAAAGCAAACGGGTGAAGATTAGGTAATGAAATAGGATAACCCGAATAGGATACCCGAACAGAACGCCACGTGTGCAATGGCAAACACGCCTACCATTTTTACAAAACAGTCCGTTTCCGTTTCGCGACTCTCGATCAAAAATGTTAAGCGAAAATAAAACGGAATGACTCTCGTTCTCGACGGCAACAAATACAGCTAGGGTTCTTGTTTTTTCATCGTAGCAGGCAGAGCTCGGCAGTACTCGGTATTTCTGTACACCGATGACAATTTGAACGCATGCGCGTCCGCACCGTTACAGAGTTACAATGCCGCTTCGTAACACAACAAAATCCATCGTCAGCTGATGGAATTTGACAATCCGAGATAACGGTGATAGCAATGATTCGAAATGTGTCAACTCGTTGGTAAATTCTAACCGAAAATCGACTACCTCACATTTAAACACCTGTACACGTGTAGGTAATCACTTAAAAGATTTCATTGTGCTTAGTGCAATCGTTTGAGCAAATCAAGTTTCGAACAACAGGCTTGTGGTGTGGACGATTAAATCAAATGGCCATATTGCCGTTGTTGAGAGCTAATACCTCTGCGATGCGACCGTAATGCTGCAGAAGGACACACTGCACTGTCTAGTCGCATTAAGATCACAACTAGATGCGAAGGCCAACCAGACTTTTGATTGGCTCATGCAGTCACGTGTCCCCACGCTTAGTTCTCTGCGAGCGCGCGCGCGCGCACGCCCTTGTTCTCCCGCGTTCTACATGTACTGCTTGCGTTTCGTCTTGCTGCATCGGATCGGCCATACTGCACGCTCCAATAGCTCCAGCGAAGATTGCACCATACCACGGGAAGATCGCATCGAACGGATGCGCTGCTGCGGTAGCGTTGCCATTGCGCCATGTGGCCTTAGTGTTAGTATAGCTTCACTCGAGATCGTACGCCATATACAGACCATGTGTGCGCTCTCCTTCAAATGCTGCTCCCCGCTGCGGCTGTCTCGTGTGTCTCGTGGCCCCGGCCGATGGCGACGATGGCGGTTCTAATCGCAAACAGCTCCAGCAGGTCTTGCACAACAACTAGCCCTCTGTATCAGCAGCGGTTGTGTGTTTTTTTTCTCTCTTTCGTACTGATAAGCGAGCTTGTAATCTTGCTCTGCAGGGCGCAACTACACTGAAAACCCCCCGTGCAAACGTCGGACTGAACGTCGTGTTCACAGACGCACACGGTTGCGGCTTGCAGATGGCTTTTTGGTGTATTGGTCTAAAAATAGGGAACGACTAATTCACTTCGTTTAGAACGATTGCCTCAGCGAAACTGCTGGCCTTGGGACGCTTGGTTGTGCAGAAACTGGTGGTATCCGTGTCTGCGGAATAAGTGAAAACTTCCGAATCAGCACTTCTCGACGTCGAGATGATGATGATGATGGTGACGATGTCCCTAAGAGCAAGCGAGGGTGACTGAAATGCAGCTGCTCGCGACTAGAACGCGCACCGCGCCCGGACCACTGTTGCTGGAAGCGCTGATTGATGCAGATTGCTTCGTCTACGCAGCATTCGGTGACAAGTAGCGAGACCGAGCGTGGACGAACACTAACTCACTGCGCCGATCGTATGGTGATCCACTCGATCGTGCAAGCGAAGCACCGTTGGCTTCAACACACTCCGCATTCGTCACAGCTCGCGTTCTAATGCACGCTTGTATCTTCCCCAATTGGAGAGTATATAATGCACACGATAGAGATACTGCAGTTGCTGCGAGCAGGGCTGAGAGCTGTTCAGAAGCGAGCAAGAAAGAAAAAAAAATGGTCCCGTGCCGTCAGTACAGTACAATTACACACATTGACGTGCAGTGAAGTGCGCGAGTGATATTACAGCGCCGTTCTGCCTTGCTGCGAACATTATCGCTGTTAGATTTGTTTGGATGTTTGGCCCCCCACCGCTTTGACCCTAGCACTATCCATCCATGTGGTTGGCAATCAACTCATTCGCGGTGGTATTCGCACACACACACACACATATAGAGGCAGTGCAGTGCAGCTGACCTTAGCTAAAGTGCACTGCGACATGTGTGCGCTTTTTAAACGATCGTTGATGAATGCACTGTAGCCGCACACAGCATCGGGCGTGTTCATATTGAGCACAAGAACGTGCGAGATCGCGGTTGGCGTTGGCGTTCAATGCATGTGCTGAGATGGTTGCTAGATTCTAGGTCGATTCGAGCAGCTTTCGGGCGGGGTTGCTATGCCGTTGGGCGTCACGAAAACGATCAAGACGAACCGCGCCCGGATGCTGCGTCCAAGCGGGAGCCGTTGCTCGAATCAAGCAGCTGTGAGATTCTGCAGATGGATCGTTTTTACTTGTTTCTTTTTAGCTACCTCCATGTGTGGCACATGCGTTTGTTTACTCAAAGAGTAATATGTGCCTGAATTTATTTATGCCTGATCTTGTCTCTTTCTTTACCCAGTATATTTTTATATTTCCTTGCAAATACCGATAGCAAAAAGTTGTCTGGTGAAAACGCGAGCCACATGATGCGTTGATTGAGCCATTAGAAAATATGTTGCGAGAACCCAACCAGTCCCAAGCAGCCTACGGCCATTGAGCCCGTCCATGCCGTTATCCCTTTCGCAAGCTTTCTCAATCGTCCCGGCTTGTCACGCCGGTTCGGATAATCAATGAGCCGCGATTCATTGCCGAGCAGTTTAATTTAATTTCAAGAACCAAGAAACGGGCGAAATCCTCCGCGCTAAAGAAACTGAGTGAGAACTGTGTAACGGACGAGCAGAAGAGAAAAATAGCTTTCCTTTTCTTTTTGTTATAAAAACAAAATCCGAAACAAAAATCCCGCAAGCCTCCTCCTCCGACACCACCAGATGTATCCAGTTCCTTTCCGTGGGCATCAATCTCATTTACACTTGTTTATTATTTTCACCGAAACCGTGCGCTCTGTTATTAAATATAATAAATCATGAAAGATCAGGTGATTTGAGGCGTCTTCGAGAGAGGCGAGAGACCTCGCGCTTGGGCCCATCTTAGGCATAGGGTATCTTCTTCGTGCCGCTAACGCTGTCCCCGCTGGCTCTTGGAAGGTTCGGTGGGCCGTGTGATCCACTCCACTCGGTTCGAACCTAAGAAATATGTTAGCAACCCTTCAGAGCATTAGCGTGCGAGTGTGTTGAACAAATGTTTTTCCTTTCTTTCCTGTCTCTTTTGTCTTTTCCGGTGTCTCTTTCCATGCGCGGATCCGATTTCTCCATTTGGCCACGCGGGAACTTTTCATTCAATCGTTGTCTTATTCGTATGGTGCCCCCTCTTCCCGCCCGATGTATCCAAACATTCCTTTTTTTTTCAGCTACGCGATTCGCCAAATGTTGCCCGTGTCCATTCTACTTCATTATACACATTTTTGTTCGTTCCCAATTTTTGTGCGGTAGTGTGTTTTTTTATGGTTTTGATTTTTATACCCAGTGATTTTCACCCGACCCGACACGAGGGAATTACTGTTCGCCCTGACACACTGTCGTTCCGGTGCTTCAGTTTTCTTCCACACCATGGCATGGAAACGCAGTTTGAGGCTTTAGAATGTATAATAGTTAGCATGTTTATTACGCTACACGGCTGTAGGCTACACATCCTTCCATATTCTGACATCTTTATTCGAAGGCCTTCTGATGGGATGAAAAAAAGTTGTAAGTTGTGCGCATTAGGAAGGCCAGCATAGATATGTGTAACAACAAAAAGGAATAGGGATACATTTTTGAAAGCACCAAAAACGTTGGAGAATGGTGGTTAAATCGGCACTGTAGTTGAAGTGGAAGAACAGTTGAAGTTTGTTAAAAATCAATTTTAGATCGAGGAACAGATAGGCTCCTCCTGTTGCATGTTGCATACACGGCGCCGGCTTAAGCCGAGCAACAGAAGATCGTTGGAGATCGTTGATGATCCGTTATGAGGGGGAACAAAGAAAACCGAGCCTCAGCAAAGGAGGAAGAGACGCGTCCCGGAGCACGCACCCATGAGCATTATAAAGCCATTATCCAGTGAATCCGATACCATTAACTACGTAGCTGGGGCAGGCGGTGGGCCAAGGAAGGTGGAATGAATGGTTGGGCGTCAACCTGTGAAACTCTGCGGACACTTGAGGTGGGGAAAGGGTGGCCTGGATGGGCCGAATTAAGCTGGGCGATAATTGAGATGAAGCCTTGAATAGAATAATTTCAAGAAAACAACTTAATTTGAAAACGGGCTTTCGGAGTGAAATTTCGAAGTGGAGAAAAAAAAGGGTAGCAAATCAAACACACATTGATTCACGCCAGGGTTGGCGATGTTGGTTACCTTTTAATGCGCACCGTCGTTGTTGATGCATATCCTTCGGCCCAGTGTTGGGAGGAAAATACACATTATGATTAATTTTATGTCATGGATACTTCATTTCGAGCCTCTTTCTTCCTCGTTTGACTGATGCTAGTTTTTCATCTCCTCTGCTACTCGGCCAAGAGGATGATGTCAGT
This sequence comes from Anopheles atroparvus, assembly GCA_914969975.1. Classification (NCBI taxonomy): domain Eukaryota; kingdom Metazoa; phylum Arthropoda; class Insecta; order Diptera; family Culicidae; genus Anopheles; species Anopheles atroparvus. The sequence continues at coordinate 46,321,812 of CAJZCY010000001.1, read as the reverse complement.
AATGTGACCTGCTTCACTTCCTGTTACATTAAAAAAAAATACGGGTTTTTTGTGATATTTCGTTGGTGGCTATTAATAAAATAATCCCGTTTCAGGTTGAGCTTAATTAGACTGGCGTTGATTGAGGGTTTGTAACGGTGATTTGCCAAGCTTTGCAACACACCTCAGCAAATTGTGTATAAATGATTATTTTGTGTAAGGTTTTCCCATCCCAAATAAGAATTTGTTAAAAAGATGATCTTACAAGAAGACAGTTTGATGTCCGGATTGTCAAATGATGCAAGAAAAGTTACACAATTTGTGCACTGCAATGTCCTCATGTTGGTTAGACCCAAATTGCATCTGCAAATCGATCTAAAAACATAATGCACACCTAATTTAACACATTTCCAGCAATGTTATTTCCTTTTCTCATGCGAAGTGAAGTAGATGTTTGGACAATTGCTTTCGGTAACGTAAGCCATTGACACCGTAGCCAAGGATGACTTTTCGAAGGGCATTCTTCAATCGCGTGTCACAAGGTAGTTTTTGACCGTCATTGCCACTATTGCCCCATGTCACGATTGGCTTGTACTTGACACCTTCAAGTATCAACTTAAATAGAGGTTCTACAACCGTTAACAAAGGACACAGAGATAAAATCATGTTAATTCGATAAGTTTTAATTGTTTGCAGAAGGTGCGGGAAATTGCATGAAGTTTGAAATCAAATTCTTTCTTTCAACAATGAAACTCCCCGAAGGAGGACACAAAATAAGATGAAATGAACCACACGTCGTTCTACATTATTTTGATGGATTTATTCTTAAAAAGGAATCACATTTTGGAGTACGCTGCCTGACACATAATTCTGAGCGAATAGCAGTACCGCCTGGATCTTCAACTACTCCATTGGTATTTTAATCCATCTTGAGATTTAAATAGTAACAGGTAGTTGACGATGCATTTAAAACCGAAACAGACCGTTTATAAGAAGACGAACGTAATGTTTGATATCGTAATATTGTTCTCTCGATGTTCGAATATAAAATTGGGATAGTTTAAAAAAAAACACCTTCGTTGGAAAATGAAATTTCTAAGCTTCTCTGAGAATTTCGCCTTACGTAGCTCGGTAAAATGTGTGCTTCGCCATGTCTTATTTATTTGCATTGTGTTTTGCGCATCCAATTTCTTCTTTCTCCGTTTTCTCATTTTCTTTACAAATGGCTACGTATTTGTTAGTTATCTGTTTTGCTTGCGACTGGTTTAACTACACAAAAAATCATTGAAATAACGCCTCTGTCTCACTGTCTCCAAAGCTAGGTATTGCGATGTGGCTGTAACATTTTCCATTTTTTTCTTTTCTCATCAGTCTCAAACTGATAATCTATTTGTGTTCCTGTGGCGAAATTGGTTAGCTTTTGCTTTATTTGCTGTGCCTTCCGGGATATGGAATGATGTTCATATACTGGATAGTTTTCCACTGTTGACCTCTTGCTTTATGCCTAATGCCTTTTTGAATCAGTTTCTCTGACAAACTGCTCAAACTCGACCGAAATGATATTCTATGCTCGTTTTGATTTGATCTGGGTTTCTACCACAAATTGCCGTAACATTTTACACATTGTTCTGATATATTCGGTTCATTTGCTCCTCAGAGCATGCTGCATGTAGTTACTTTTACCTTTATCTTTATAGTTATATTTATGTTCATATATACTCATTTATATATATTTATACTTATAGGCCTCTTATTTGTTGCTGCTATTTACACCACCTCTCAATATCCGAATAAGAGGATCAAGTACCGTCTCCTGCGCAGTGTGCGTCCTGCTCGCTTCCGTCCGTAACAAAACAATACATTTAAAACAAAAAAAATGTTAAAATCAAATATTCACAATGTCCAGGGGTTTTCCTCGAATGCGCAGCACTTGTTGCATACACACACAAACAGATCGTTTCCTTGGGTTAACATAAAAGATTGATCTAGGATGTTTTATTGCATGAGTTTTTCCTACATTTCCTGCCTTGGTTGATATCGCAGTTCTTCCCGAACTTCTCTTCCTTTCGTGCTCGTTGGCAAGTTGGGACAGTTTTGCTTCTCTGTTCAGACGCTGGTTATGGAGACGAATGGTTACTCTCCTTTTTAGTTACATTCTGTTCGTTTGTTTAGCTTAACCTCTCGCGCATACTATTAACGTATTATTACGTTTGTGGTGGTGGCTTTAAAAAAAACCAAAATGCATCATTTACTAGGAATTCATCCGAGGATGGCGGGAAAACAGGGGTCATGGAGCTTGAACTATACATTTAGTGGTAGTTAAAGTTATGAAATTAATTAAAATAAATAATATTTGATTGCGCTTCCGTGAAATGCATTCCGAAGATACGAAAGGCTGGACTATTTCAAGGGAGGGAAAGGAAGTTCGTTGTGCAATATTCATTCTACCTACTGGTTGGTTGCCAGAGAGAAGGTTTGCGGGAAAGCGGGTGAAAACAAGATCCTCCCCTTGTCACCACCCCCACCCTCAACCCTTCTAGGCACCTTCTAGACACACTTCCTTCTAGTCACACACACGCACACACGCACACTGATTTGACTGACTGACTGACTGACTGAATGACTGATTTTCGCTTCGCCCTTAGGAACAGAGTTACTAATGCTTGGCTGCAACGTCTTTAACCGTGGTACGGGGGAGGAAGGGCGATGGTGGCGCAGGTTCCGACGAGGACGTGGACAACCTAACCGGAACATGGAACCGTGGCATGGCTAGTAGTGTGCGGATGCTGGTGGCGTCTTCCGGCGGTTTCACGTGTTGTTATACAGGAGCGATTCTATGCTAAACGGGTTGGGCCGGATGCTGTTGCGCGGCGTCTCGCTGCCCGTCTCGTCACCCTCGACGCTCTCCCGGCGCTGCATCGAGCAGTCCTCCGGCTCGTCGCCCGACTCCGCCCCGCCGACCACGTCGATCGGGTCCTCGTCGTCGTTGTCGTTGTCGTCGTCGTCGTCCTCCGAGTCGCTGCCGGAGTTGTTGCGGTGCTGCGTCAGATACTCGGCCCGGAGCGCCTCCAGGTCGACCGCGATGCCCTTCGCCCGCAGCTTCCGGGCCTGCCGCTCCAGCGCCTTCGCGATCTTCTTCCGGCGGCGCGCCCTGCGGGAAGGGGAAGCAGAGGGAAGAACAACGGACGCACTGTTAGTGAACTCCAAGCGAATTAGTGAGATTGTGGAATATGTTGATGCAATCGTATCACCCAGAACTATCGTATCGAAGTATGTGAAAAGGAAGGGAACGTTACAGACGAAGGGTCGATTATGTTAAATCAAAAATTTTAAGTTATATTTGATTCGATTACCTACGTAAAACTCATTTGATTTCTTCTCGACACGCTTAGCTAAGACACACTAACAAGTAGCTCATTATGAAGTTCTCCTATTCGTAGCTCAAAACTGAGATCGACCACCAGATGGCGCTAGTATGATTCTCTTGCAGTAGGAACTAAAACGATATATCCTAGCGCAAACCGATATGTCCCAGTCCAAAACGATATGTCTCAGGATTTGTCGCAGGATTTACACGAGCAATAAAAGGTTTGTCTCAAAAATTTCGCTCCGGGTGACCGATTCACTTTCGAGCCTTGGGATTTTGCAAAAAAAATGCATATCACTGACGGCATTCCTTTCGTTGACAGACGCAACATGAGTCAAATAAATCATGAATGAAATGGAAAAGGAGTTTTTGTTAAGTAATTGTTAAGTATCGCTAAGGACTTGGGTAAACGTACAACATCCTCACACTGACCATTCGCAGCTGTTAACCTGCTTCTGGGTAATCCAATGACCTCCGGTAAGCAGGTAGCCAATTATTGGTCACCGAGCCCTGAGCCTTGGGCTCCATGCTTATTACTGTGAGCGCAATTTAGCTTCCCATAAAACCACTAATTAAAACCCACGACAAAACGGCTCCGTCAACGGTTTCGGGGGCGTTCTCCATTCGGTCAGCCCAGCTTGCCACCTGACAGGATGGCGCCCCCGAACTGCGTCGGCGAGGGTGGCGAACGCCGGTCGCTCGTTGGTCAATCGCCGAAGGGATGGAAATGAAATGAAATGAATTGAAAACAAAAACAAAACCCAACGAGGGGGAAACGGTGGAAAACGCGTCGACGCCACAGGTACGCCATGTTGGTCGCGTACGTTCTTGCTTCCCTCGAGGGAGGAGAATGTTCGTTTCCGCAAATCGGGCAGAACAAAATATGGCTCCCTTTTTTCCGTGTCATCATTCGCTGCACCGGTGCGCTTCGCTTGTGCACGCAACCTGCCGCCCGGTCGAGGACCCGGAAAGTCCCCGGAGGGGGCCAAGGAATTATTAAGGCAGCAGGAGCAGAAAATAAAGCAGCAGGAGCGGCAGGAGCAGCAGGAGCAGCAGTTGCAGCTTCGAGAAACAAACCCGGCAGCCTCGGGGACCTCCGGTCGAAATCGACGGTGCTCATTAGCTTGAACTCCCGGTGTGACTTTAATTACCGCCATTACTATCATGATCCCCCCGCGGGTCGATCGAACGGAGCCGATACGTCTGCCATTTCTCCAAATTGCATAAGAAGTGTGTGCCACAACTGGCAAACGGAGAAGGAAGCAGAAACCACTGGCAATAATTGATTTTGCATCCTTCGGCAAACGCAATAATCCTGTTCGAGATCCTGTGCACAGAAAGCAAGTGTTGAAAATTCATTTTATGTGTGAACGTTAAGGATTATAAATAAAAATGATGGAATGATCGGGCGGTTAAGGGTTTGTATTGCTAAAAGTGTTTTTTTTTAAATAACAGAATCAAGTATTGTATGTTAAATAAACAACAGCCAATAAATAATGTCCGGAGTGTTGCTATAATTGCTGATGAATATGTCTCTCAAAGGGAAACAGAAATATGTCAGACTCTTTTTGCACGTTTCTAGATTTACTATATCATCTACCCTTTCCCATTACCGTTTCATCCCCCCGTCCGAGCAGATCGTAAAACGGAAGTGTAGTGAATTTCACTCTATTGCCATAGTTTTTGTCGTTTCCTGCAGTTTGCCATGTTCATAAAGAACAAATCCTACGGGTGGAAAATTTAAGCCTGTTCACGGATCTGCGTACAATAAAAAAAAGACCATAGAAAAGAAAAACAACGAAGCGAAGCGATTCGGGAAAATTGTCAACGATTTTCCGGGCCCGTGAGGTGGATAATAAATTTGCAGTCAATATAAGGGTAAGCAACAATTGACACGGGATGGAAATGGATCCCTGGCATTCAAATTACCCACTTATGAGCCGACGGGTTGAGCGTGTGTATGGGTTAAGGGAGGGAAGGCAAGAGAAATAAAATAAACCCACCGCCCAAATCGCGGTGCTTGCAGATTGCAGTGACAAATTATTATGTTGCTGCCGCACGCATAAATTCGAGTGATTTCATTGAGCATTTTGTTTTTCCTTTACATTTCCCATTACTCGCCGTTTTTTTTTTTTTTTGTACGGGTCACTTGCATTTTGATGCACTCTTCGTTTCAACAACTCCGGGTATGGTTTTACTGCCCATTTTCCAGCTGCTACGCTTCATTAATCTACGAATGGGATGGGATAGTTTTCATGTCCATTTTTCGCCGGTAAAATTGTTGATAAAAATTTGGTGATTTTTCAGTTGTCGATTTGCTTCACTAAAATGTTCATGTTTGCTTTATCCGAATTTATCGTCAGTCGAGTATTGTTTATACAACAAAAAAAGGCTTTTGGAATAGTGAGAGCAGGAGTAGGAGTGAAACTTCGTGGGGCAAACATATTTAAATATGCATGGACTTACTTCTCTCGGGCTTTCAGCTCACTTGGCGGGATCGGTTCACCGGAGCAGGATTGCGGATGGGCGTTGTGTGCGGGTCTGCCGGGGCCTTTTTTCGTGTGCTCCTTTTTCCTCCACTTTGCCCTTCGGTTTTGAAACCACACCTGGGGAAAACAAGAAAAACACAGAACGCGTTAGGATGAGTGCAACATAAAAAAAAACGCTTAAAATACTAATGAATCACACAAAAAAACATGGTTGATGAATAAATGAAAAATCTTGTCCTTTTTTTTTTTTTAAGGCGACAGGCGAAAGTAGACGAAACACAACGGAAACAGTTTAGAAAAAGCTGCCGTTCCCCCTTCCCCGAGCTTAAGGTGAATAAAAATATTGAATATAATTCGTCCTTCCTGACCAGCCGATTCCTCGGGGCTCGTCCTGTTCGGCGACGGTGTCGGGGGAAAAAAAAAAGGCCACTCCGAAGAGAACCCGCAATCCCGAAACCCGCGAACCGAACAGTAAATATACGTATTAGCTCAACCGTCGACCATTAATTATTTTGTCCGGAACTGGTCGCCGGCCGCTGGGATCAGACGGTTTGCTTTCGGTACCGAAGGAAGGAGAAAAAAAAGGGCCAAACCAAAGAAAGATCAGAAACGAAAGGAACGCACGGCCGCACGGTGGATATCGAGAAGGAAGGATAAGCCAAAGGAGAGCAGCGTTGTTGGTTGAATAAAACCGGCTAAAAATGTTCGTTGTTGCGAGTGGCAAAGGTAAGGATTAACGTGTGTAGCACTTGACGTACGATTTGCCTTTTATGAGCCAACTTTGGCGGCCAAACGCGGCGTTAATGGGGTGCGCAAGGCAAAGCGAGGCGAGCGGGGTTAGGGAAGGGCGGGAAAGTCATCCTTCAAAACCCTTCCTGCCCCTCCTGCTGGGCACGATGTTGGTGATGGCTCAATTTGTTCACCAGTTGGAGGATGAATGAGAAAAAAGAAATATCCTCAAAGTGAAAAATTTTAAGCAAAAACTAGCCGACGCGTTTTAAATGGTTGGTGAGTCGCCTTTTGTTTTCTTGTGCTTGCTGGGCTGCGTGTGCTAAAGTTACTTTTTAGCTCGATTTTCCTGTAATGCATTGGCCAGTTTTCACATCGCTCGCGTTTTCTCAACGACCGTTTAGTGTGGAATTTATGTCCGGACGCTCTCGTCGCCCCTTATCTCTCCTGTTCCCGGCCGAATTTCCCCATCAATCCAGCTGAAAAGGCCTCTGCAAGTGTGCGAACCCGACTGCACCTTGCCGCCGCTTAATCCTGCCGCAACGAATTTCAATACAAATATTAACAACGGCATGTTCGGAGTGTTTAAACATGTAATGGCGATGGTCCGGCAAGCTGGAAAAAAGAATTACATTTTATCGCTTGTACAAATGATGCTCGCCTGCTCGTTTGGTGCGGCGGTTTTTCCCTTTCCCTGACGCGAAGCATCTTCGCTTGGCTTCTTTACAATGTTTGACCTCCTTTCGAAAGGCCCAAAGCCACGCCGACGATCGAGCCGGTACCCGTTCCCCTGACGTCCCAAATGGGCATGGACATTGTGCTAACGGAAGCGTTAAAATTTCATTACGAGCTGGCAAACAAGGGTAAAGTTAAGAGATACAACCTCATCGGAGAAGGACCAAGAGGAAGAAGAAGAAACACGAAAAGGGAAACCAGCCGAAAGAAAAAATAAAATTTATTAACTCTTCTTAGCTCGGAGGCAGAGAACCGAACTGGAGGAGGAAAACTCGGCGCACAGCCGGTCGGTGTATGATCTAAACTGCACCTTTCCAAGGATTAATGATGAAACGAGCGAGGGCACAACGGAGGAAGGGCGTTGAGTGGAGAAAACAAGCGTTTGGCTTGGCACGGAGAGGGTGAGAAAAATTGATTCAGTTTTTGGTGGAAGAAAATAATTGTTTAACAGCCACTCGTCTTTTTTTACAGCCCAAGATCGTTTTATGACTTTGTTTGCGGTTTTTGTGTGTGCCGTGTGCTCATTTGCAATTCTCTCGCATGCCCGACACCGATGCATTAAAGTGCAGTTTGGGTGCTCGGCAAATATGGTTTGTTATCATCATTATGCTCGTAAACGTTACGTTCGGTTTTTTTTTCCCATATGCAGCCCATGCAGGCGGACGAACAGGGCAATATTTTAACTGCAAACATGCAGTTCCTATCGCGAACGCAAAACCCTTTTAAAACGCACCTGCATTTCCCACGTGTAGGGGATGCATTTCTGCAACTGCAGTGCGGGCAAATATTTACCTCTCCCCCCTTACCACCGTTCGTTTTTTTGTTTGCAAACATTCACGACAAATACACGTTGAAAGGTTAGGCGAATGAAGATGGTGGTAAACGCATCTAATCAAAGTAGCTTTGAACACAAATCTGCACTTTGATTTCCCACCGTTTTAATACTTTTTTTTTTGCGCAACACGGAGTATGATACCATATTTGCCTAGAGGGGAGATAGTTTCCCGTAGCAGATTTACTTATCAAAAAGGTTCTAGTTACACGATAATAATAAAAATCATTACACTGAAAAAACCTCTCTTTTGGTTATGAGCAATATCGTACGAAAATTGTTCCTTAATTTACGTTTGGAAGAATTTATACAATATGGGAAAAAATCTTGTTACGATTGAGATTGACCAATCTTCTTACGATTAAGAGCAACTATAAAACATTGAAATCGTTTCAAAGGTGGTGCCATTCGTTTTTCCATATTTAGTGAAAAAAGTATGTCGAATTCCTTCCTGGACTGACGAAATAACTGCTAGAGAAAGAGTTAATTTAAACTAGCCACAATTTAACGACTTGTCTCGTGTGTTTTCAGTAACAATCAGTAGCATTTTATAACTTTCTTTCTTTCCCAGTGATGCTTGAAAGTATATTATGCCTATCAATTTGTTTGCTGTGTCTGATTCGTACCTGTTAGCAACTTTTTCTTCCAAAGCCAGTCTTCCATGTTATGCATTATAAATAGGTCTTATTTCATGATTCCTCTCTTCGACAATTGCTTCTGATAATTTGCCTCTCAATCTATTATGTGCGAACGGTTTGGACGAAGTAGCGCATTAATAGAAAATACGGATTTTGACACACAACTCTCTTGATTCGGGTTCCCGTTGGGCGAAAGTGGGACTTTAAATTGCCACCAATTGACGCTCCTCAGCTGCTCACCGGCTCATTAGTGGTCGTTAGGGTCCAGAAGCACTCCCGTGTCCACATTGATTTCGATCCCAGACCCGAGTGGGAAATTGCTGAAGAAAAACCAAAGCAAAACTTAACTATTAATACAGGTTTGCCCGTTGATGTTGCCTGCATCCATTGCCAAAGTGAACGGAACTAAACAAGAAATGAGCTTTTAATTTTCTGTAAACCCTTTCAACCTAACAAAACCTTCCCGAGTGAACGGCGCTGGCAAAATGGCGGGAAAATCGGAAAACGCTCCCCATGACGCACGATCATCGATTGTGGAGGAATGTTTTTTTTTTTTTTTACACGAAAGTGTGTGAAGGCTTGTCGGGGTTGTGTTTTTCTTCACCTTAGGCGAGTTCATCGATGGGAAAGATGTTCGAGCGATGTCCGTGAAATTCCACGGTGGAAAACCATTTCCAAACAAACGAGCGGAGTGTTTTCTTAAGATTAACTGTACGCCTTTGCTTTGCTACTTCGCTTATTTGGCTCCATAAATGATTCTGATTCATTATTTTCCTTTCAAATTCAAGCCCAACGGTTCTTGTGAGGGTGAAGCTGGGCATGAAATAAGTTTCAATGTCTTCGGTAAGCATCAAGATTCGTTTACGCTATGGTAAAACAGCCAATTGAAGTGGACTGTGGAGAATCCTTCCGGAGGACCTCATTGAAACACCATCCTTCCCAAGGAACGAACGCTTCCGTGTATCAATCAGCCACTATTTGCGTTCGCACGAAGATCATTAAATGCAATTAAGGAACATTTCTCACACCTCCAAGAGGTACTCCGCAAAAGTGTCCAAGCTCCGTTCGGTACTGCGCCTCCGTTCGGTACATTAAGCAGCGTGATTGCACAGCAAACAACTCCCCTACGGAAGTGAAAAATGATGATTTTACCGACCAGGCCCAAAGTGGTTACACATCGAAAGGAGAAGTGTCCCTGTTTCATATGCGTTCGATTGTTTACTCCCGCCACCTCGTGCCGTGCGCCGGTATCATTTTCATGCCAAACATTCGGTAGGATTTCTTCTGCCCGAAAAAGGGGCAACACGATTCGAGACACTTGCCTGCAGGATTACCTTACCGGCAAGAGCCTTGTTTCTGCCTGTGCTGGTGTTGCCTTGATTGGCTTTCCGTCCCGAAGCCGATCACGATGACAGCACTTTGATTTATGACAGTTTTGACAGACGACCGCACGACCCAAGGCGGGAGGACAATGAAAAAAGAAGAAGAAAAAAAAACGGCGCTAGAAGAAAGTGCGAATGTTGGGCCAGAGTTTTCCCGCCTCGATCACGGAAACGGCTGATGGAAAAGGGAAAAGCGGAAATTTAATACATCCTGCATGGGATTTTGATAAAGTGTTTGTTCGCCGGTGTGTCGTTGGGGGCGAATGGAACGTTTCTTTTTCTACTCCTTCCTCGCACCTTACGGCACCTCTTCCCTGCTCCTTGCGTTCCGTTCGCTTGTGGCCCTTGAAGGCGGTAAACATTTTCAATGTCCATTGTCCTTTAAAGTGGCCAGCCGCGGGTCCGGTTCCGGACTTCTTCGTCATCGTCGTGTCACGTGTTTCTATCACGGTTCGCTCTCCTTCACTCATTTAGCCGGTATTATCATTATCCCGGTGAGCCTCGTGTGCCGACCTGTTTTACCTTTCCGAACGCAATGGCCCTGGTTCTTCGTAAGGACACTTTTCGTCTGCTTTTCCCTCCCGTTTTCCCGGGGGCGGCGAACGCAATCTTGAGCGTTGACGGTGACTGCATGATTGATGGTGATTACATCCGGTCGAGGCAACATGACGGACGGACACTCCGACGAAGCCGAACCTCCGATACGCGTATTGTTTTTCTGAATTATTTATTGTGCCCCCAACCGTATCGGCCCCATTTCCATTTTCCACCCACGCCAGGTCGGAGGCCCTTTTTCCAGAGGCAAGAAATGATTTTCGAACAGTTTGGAGCCACAGTAACCGCAGGAAGAACCTTGTTCTATTGAAAGTTTTTGTGTTTTTCCTAATCCCATTAAACAGACCCCGATCATACTGATGCGATTGACGGAGCGTCTTATTTGCACGCATAATTGCCATCCGGCTTCTTTGATTCGAAAAGTGGTACCCCGAATGGGGGGGCCGGGATTGTCAACGATTTACAACCCATTATCGAGGCAAAGGCTGGTTTTCGTCCAAGTCAGGGTGGACACATGAAAATTAAATGAAATTAAAGTCTGTGTCGTCGCTCGGGGCACAAGCAGCGATTCGAGCTGGCAACTGATACAATTTACCAGATAATTCCAACGCAGGCAAACGCCATTTGATGTCACGCGATCAGTCGACCAAGGAGGCCAAAGCTGTGGATGATGATTGCTGGCAGTCAACATAGCGCCTAATAAACCATTCCGATTTCACATACAATATTCAACAGCTTGTGATCAAATCGGCTTGAAAGGACAAAGAACTTAGCTTTAACCAATTAAAGCTAATTAAAATCTACTTGTAAGCAACAAGTTCGACTGATTGATGAGCAATTAAAGGGATGAAATTGTACTAGATCTATGTACCGTGTACTAGAAGTAGTGACTGATTATAGTTCATTGATGTTATAAAACTTTACTCAAATGAATTTGAGCCACACTCGCTGCGAAAATCCAACAATTCAGTTAATCCTCCTTGTTCATGCGAACCTATTTAAGAGCAAGTAATTTATGTTTTCCCATTGCATTTATGGTTCGTCTTGCGGAAACAATCAGAACAGTCTGTTGTCAATATGTACTGCTCCCTGATTTCTATATGTACGCCTTCAAATGCAACACCCTAGAACCAGGCTGACCAGCAGCGAACATAAATCGGCCATAAAATTATGACCCACCGAATCTAATGCGGTATAACCTCAAAACCGAATGTGGTGACGAATGTGGATTCGTCATCGCACATCTGTTATGGTGGCGATTATCTCCTTCGCCAGATTTCGGTGCTGACTGGGTTCCCTGAATTACGTTTCACCCAGCCTCTTGGCAGACCGAACTTGAACCGGGGTGGGCGTTAATAAATATGCGACAATTTTATTTGGACGTAAAATATGCACCGAAGCCTTCCGCGATGCGGTTCGTGATTCCTCTGACGATAGAAACAAGATCAAGATGGGACGGAATCAGACGGAGCCTGCGGAATCGAATATTAAAAGAACCATTAGCGAGGGGCCTTTGTGTTTTTCGGGTGTTATGGGAGATATATGATAAGGAAGGTTACTTTATTACTCTATGAAATAGAATATTCTTCATTCACATCTTCAAACCAGTGATGAATGGACAAAATAATTACTTTTTACGTCTACAAATCAATCGACTAGGAGATGTTTCGAGTTTCTACTATGGACAGTCGAGGAATATCATCGTCATCCTATCATCATCATAACGAGCCCTCAATCAGGAGGAGAAAATTAATTCAAAAACGTGCTCGTACACCTTTCAATCAATAAGGTATGCTTTAATCCATGTCTCACTTGTTTGATAGTGTGAAGCGATAGTAGTAGTATTTACCATAACTAAACCAATGTTTTCTCTTCAGTTGACTCTACCATGAGTTCATAAGCAAGTAATTTATCAGCAAACTTCTGACGTTTTGCTTTTGAGGGTTTTCAACCTTGCCTCTTTCGAGTTTGGTTTTATGCAACCGTCACTTGAAATGCGGCACGTTCGACACAACGCGTGCGAGCAGATGAAAGTTAGTTCAAGCCCTGAAAAAATGGCTCATGCTCATGCCCGGCTGGCACGATCTCGCCCGCAGGGGATACAACCCCGCCTTGGCCGGGGAGGAGCGTAACTTTCAAAACTTTGCCACATATCCTGCCGACTCATCTTGCCCCGAAGCGGCAAGGATCTGGACGTGCTCGAGGCAGAGGATGCGACCATAGCAGTGTCCGAAATCGGTTACAACTTTAAATCGACTCCGAAAATGATTTATTAAGTGTTTTAATTAATGAACACCGACAGCAGCCGGGGCAGCTCCATCCCTTGTACAACACCCTGCAGATGCTACCGTAGGCGAGAGGTTTCGGGGGGGTGGAGGGACGAGGAGACAGGAGGTTCCATCTCCCGCAAGGTAAGAAGGTACCGTATCTCAAAACTCGGATAAGCTTGCAAGTGAAACATGTGCGGAGGATGTGATTAAAAACTAGCTTCGTATCTTCCTGTTTTTTTTTCTTCTTCTCAAGGGATTTGTCTGTGGGGAGGTGGGCTGGAGGGACTGAATAATAACCTTCACACAACATTATTATAACTGAGAAAACTATTTAGCCCCCGTCTCGAGAGGACGCACTTCGCCAACGGAGCACCGAGCGGAGCGTCATGGCTGATTTAGCTCCTTCTAAGATCCGAAGGCTGAAAGGTGCTCCAAAGTGAGGCGGGGAGGACAAATGAGGGAACGGGGGACACAGTTTGAAATTGAGTTGTTCTGGGACCGGGTGGTTTTGGTTTCGGTTAGCAGAAAAGGCCAATGGAAGGCTGTAGAAAAGGCAAGAGTAAAAAGAACGAATCTTTCGTTCCCTCTCAGCCCGGGAGGCTGGGGGATGGGCCGACGTCTTCCAGTTAACTCGTGTGCCGACGCCCTAAAGTCCATGTCCTCCGACCTTCCGTTGTTCCCCTCTCCCCGTTTTCTGTTCGAAAATCCGTAGCAGACCGCAGAGGTAATTAATTTTAATCAATTTTCTATACCCAAATGGAAACCAATGCACCGACCGGTTGGAAGTTTTGAATCCGACACCGAAGGCCGTGGTTGAAGTACGGAAAAGAAGAAAAACACGTAAAACACGCCGAAATATCTCATTAGTCACACACACACACCTTGGGATCTCCTAACGGAGTTAACGGCAATCGGAGCAAGGTACAAAAAAGATCGGAAGGGAAAAAACTGAACTCCAGGGGGTAACCGGGAGCGTATGCAAGGTCGGCTTCACACAACGAGAGCCGACAGACATCGATCCTTACTTTGAGAGGAGTCATCAAAAGGCGTCCAAACTTTGGAGGATCACAACAGCACTCTCTTAACTTAACTAAAGGGGGGACTAAAGTCTTCACAAGTCCTCCTTAGGCGAACAGGAAGCATGCAGTCGAAAAGGACTCGCCCGAAGCGAACGATAGGTTTCTGAAAAAGCTGTTCCTGCCTGGAGCACACCGTTTCACGCCACAAACAAACGGTGTGATTATCCTGACTTAAAGTGCGTAAATTCACGCGCAGCCCTTCTAAGTTGGCAAGAAACCTGGGAGAACGGCATGGCTAGCCTCAGGCAGCTCCAGGTTCCACCGAAGCTGTCCGCGCTCTCCGTTGGGTGCGGCTCTTTTAACGGCCCCAAGCCCTTTTTGCAAAATAAAAACAAAATCCAAGCATACGGCTTGAGCTTGACCGATCTTTGGACGAACCTTTTATGGCAACCCCCGCCTGTGTTGCAAGTGAAGTGATAATAATTATTATTTCTCTGAGCAAGCGACGGAACCTTCAAATGGTATGCTGAATTTATGGAGAATAAGCAGACTCCATTTTCAGCTCGAATCTTTCCGTTCCTGTGTTGTGACGTTATGACAACGCGTTAATTATGGGAGCGTAGTGTGCGCGTACGGGTTCACCGAAAGAAAACACGCATTTAAGCCCTCCGGCGAACTTACTTACCGGTTGCATTCCCATTAACACCTTTCCTGTACTAGCTGACATAATGATATGGTTTATTTTTTTGTCCGCTCACGTACAAAAAGCAACTCACGTGTAAGAATGTTCGCCGATTAAAAATGTTTCCTCTGTTGTTTCACCTTATAAAACAAAAGATATGTTTTTCTCTTATTAACATTGTGTTAAGCCTTGTTGTCAATATTATTGTTACGAAATAGCGTAACCCGCCGTAACGCTGGCTCCGCTGTCATTTCAGCGATTGACAGTTCCAATGAAAGGACGAGGCAAAACAAGAGCGCTAAGTGCGGATTCGGTCTTTTACGTCAAAGGAAACGGAAAAAGTTTTTGGTAGCTCACTACACTCTGCTAAAATATAGTATTTCACACAGCTACAGTAAACATTAAACATAGCAAAATAAAATTTAATTTCAAAAAACATATGGAAAGCGTAAATAACCAAAACCTCCCAATAAAATACAATAAGAAGAAAAAATCGATGACGGCTGCAACATACCAACAAAAGGGTACTTGAATATGGGCGTGATTAGTTTTCCCGTTGAATAAGAAAGAAATAATTATCGCGTAATGTTGACTACGATGGGCGTCATGCGTCGTTACTGCCGCAGTTGTTGGTGTTTCCTTTTTTTTTCCACGTGTGAAAATCTGGCCACTCGGTTACGGCGAAAGGAAAAGGGATGCAAAAGGAGGAGGAGGAGTGGGGAGGTCTTCAATTTTCATGTGGCGTGTTCCGGGCTCTTCTCCTTTTCCTTCCCGGGGCGTTCAATCCATCGCCCAATTGCTCCTATCCATTACCTAACGGTGCCAATTCCAAACGATTGGATGATGACTTTATACATTTTGTTTTCCCTGGGTGCGTGTACTCGTGCGTTCCTGCCGCCTTTCTGTTTCCCACCGCTGCCCACCGGCTGTCGAGGTTTATCAATTTTCTCCCGATTTCTTCACACCTTCGCCAACGTCTTCATCGTCATCGGTACATCGACGGCATTCCTTCCAGCTTGTTCGGAGTTCGGGTCCGTTGATCAGCATGAGATCATGAGATCATATTATATGGTCTCCCAACCGTCGCCAGGCACCGCCAGCCTCCGATGATGATGATGATGATGATGATGATGATGAAGAAGTTACGATCCCAAGACACAATGGCGCGCGCGATCCGTTCCGGTCCTTCGCGCAGCTTCGGGCCGCGCGGGTCTGGCGGAATTCGTTCGGCTCGTTCGGCTCGTTTCCCCTCGATTCGGATCGATAATGCTGCCGCTTCCCTCGCCCTCTCACACCCGCCCTCTCGTCCTCGGGAGCCTCCGGCAATCCGGGGAGGTTCGACGCAGAGCCGGGACCGCTCGCGGCTCCCAGCGGGAAGGGTGTGAATGTATAACAAGTCTATTAATATTGAGAAACTAATTTTTCCTGACGGCTTTCATAAGTTATACCTGGCCCACAAACACGCACACACACATACACACACATATACGCATGCTGTAGCTTTGGGTTCGGTTTCTCTGTTTTGCTTTGAAGATTGAATATTTTTAACACCTTTGCCACACTTTGAGGATTGCCGATTTCGACGGTTGCTTACGTTATGAATTCATCGCAAAAAATAGCGCATTTTGTGTGGAAAAAAGCGTGTTGTGGATGATGTGAATTTTCTTTTATTAAACTTTAGCTTTTTTTAATTAAGAAATTGACGATTTTTAAAGCGTTGGCATATATTTATTTACTCCATGATTCAGCTGGAATGCTAGTGGGTGTGTTTCACCTATTGAATTCTTGATTAAGTTAAATTTTGCAGAAGCTAAGAGAGCAGAATTTACTGACGCATAGAATACGCTTCTTTATAAAAGCCAAGAATCGGTCGCAGAACAGCTTGGTGTGCAAAGGTAGTAGTAAAAATTAGCCTAAGGATGGTTACAAAAGAATGATGAAGAAAAAATGGCTAAGGAAACCAAACACGTGAAAACGAACCGTCCTCTGGCAAAACGCGAGCCCGGAACAGCAGAAGCACCAGCAGCCGTCCGGCAGTCGCGCAAGTAAATTGAGAGTTTGATTAATGGTTCAAAATATCTGTTAATACAAAATCTCATTTACATTTCTAACTTTGCCGCCTTCCGCAGCGTGGCTGATCTCCGATTTTTATACGCGTCTTTTTTTTCCCCCTGGTCCCATTCGCCGGTGTGAGGACCTCGGGGGCTTCGCTTCATATTCTCCCGGCCTTTATGTGGCCGTTATTATTGCTATTATATTTATCATTATTCATATGAGAACGTTCCTCTGGCCGTCGCTTCGGGATATCGGTGAAATAGAATCTTGGCGAACCGCGTCTTGGGCGCGGACGTCCCGGGGTGGCTCTCGGGGTTTCGGGGGTTACTCCAGGTGCTGGAAACGTTGGTCGAAATTATTCGACGATGATTCTTGTTTAGTAAGCCTGTATTTTTTTTTTCTTTGTCCCTCTAAATGTTTTTTTATTTCTCAGTCCGGAGTGTTTTGGTGCTGGAAATTGTTTCCTATTGTTACCGATCGGTTCTAAGGGGAAGGATGGGGTCTGGGAAAAACGAGGGAAGATATTTGGTCAGTTTGGGGTCGGAATTTTAACACCTTTGCTGGACGTCTTCATCGGGTTTGATCATGGGAGGATCATGTTTTCTAGGCCTACTTTCATCATCTTTTTTTGTGTTGTAGTTGTAGAACTATGTTAAAATCAAGCAAGCATGAGCAAGGTTGTGGTGTAATTCATTCGTATTGATTAGATGAGAATAATAGGAAGCTGAATTTGTCGATCAAATTATTTGCAAATTTACTTTAATTAATACGATCAATCCAGATGAAACATTTAAAGGATTTTTCTCGTTAAGGCCCAATAAAAGTTACAATATAATGTTCGTCGTTAATCATGTATTGATAATTTCGTCCAAATTTAATCCTGCGTTGAAGTTTTGAAAGCTTTCCTTAAGAAAATAGAAGTATTGTGGGATAAAACCAGTTCTACCTTACCGAGACGAGAAACTCTTAAATGACTTCGACCGTACGACAAGACAGACAGAAGACAACCACGAACACAGCAAAGGGAAGCAAACGACAGCCGCGTGGTAGCGTCTTCGGCGCATTATCGCAGTGCGGACGATTAAAAAAATCGATTTTTAATTTAATTCCAACCGCTCGGCTGCGGGACCCGGGGAGGAATAAAATATGACTTATGAGCCGATCATCGATGTGCGCAAAGTCTATTGATTTCCTAAACGGACGGAAAAGTATGTCGGTTTACCCCGGCCGGCACACAGTGGCCATAAAACTGCTGTCGTATTTTATCGGGCGGATATTGGAGTTTGAAAGCGATAAAACGTTGAAATCCACCCTTCTTTGGTCGCAGCTTCAGCGGTTGACTGGTTTGTTTTTTTTTGTTCCTTCCAAAAATCCAACGCGTTCCCATCCCCCGGGGCACGATTTTTAATTTATATTTTTCAAAGAAATCGGCCGCCTCATCGGCCACTAATGCCATCATCAGAAACGGGTGGAGGTGGTGATGGTGGTGGTGGTAGTGGTGGGGTTGGCCGATCCCGACGGACGGGACATAAAAGAGCGCAAAAGAAATGATTAACTCAACTATTTACGCGATGACAACTGATCTTGATAAATAGGTGAACGATTCGGAGTAGCGCGAGCGTGCGCGCGCGCGCCGAAACTTTTCCGCACCATTCCCTCCTGGGGGGTAGGTGAGGGGGGGGGGGGGTGCAAAGGAAACCGGCCCACCCCCCAGGGCTTTTTTAATTGTGATGTTGTAAATTGTTGACAAGCCGCAGCGGGCCATCGGAAGGCGAGGCGTCGGATGAGACAGTTTGAATGATGATGAACAACGCAAGTGCGAGGCGTATTATAAATAGTTGCGAGCCTGCCATCTCTTCGACGCTCTGGGCCGAGGTCCATTGTGCCGCCATTATTAACATACCATCGTCACACATGTTGTTGGAGTGATGGGCGGGACGGTGGGCTGGGAAGCTTTTGAGAACCGAGAGCAACAAGAGCTTGAACAACGGAAATAGTTTGTGTATCAATTAATAACAAGTCCTGTGGACAAAGAAAAGAATTATAATAGTCTTTTCGTCACATCATGGCGCATCTTAATTGTGCATGATTCTTGTTAATGTAGAACGTGTTAAAGTAAGAACTCCTGTGTCAAAAAATAATAAAAATGGCTTCTTCCATCATCCAACGAAGCGGGCATGAAGACACTCTTCCACAAAGGCGCAAGAACATTTAAATAGTATTCCCACCGTTTGATGAAATACCTTCGCGCACGAGACGAGTCGCATCACGAACCAATATATATTTGTTAAAAAAGAACCGCTCGTAAGACTCGATTTACATTTAAAGAGCTTCCCCCTGTAAGCGCACAAACGTGTCATGTTTTATTATTTCTTCGTTGGCAAAGACCAAAAATCACGTTTCGCAATTTTATCGCATCACGTTCGGCCGTTCGGTTTGGTTTTTTCTTCGCTGGTCGCTTTTCCCCAACTCGATTAACGGGTCACGTTGACATTCAACGGTTTTGCTGTGCTTTGCTGTGGCATTCGCTCGCTCGATTAGAATTCAATGCGGAGTTTCGGTGGGTAAAAATCAATAGAAAGCACCTCGGTAAGAAGGGAAATAGGTGTAAAAAAGGTGGGCGAATCGGTGTGAAGACATAATTTGGTAGCAACAGCTTTGTTGGCGCGGGAAACCTTCGCCGGGATCCGCCTCTCGAACGTGTTGAGCAATCATTTCTCAGCGAACATATCTCGATGCGTTCCTAAAAGCTCCCCAAGCGATACTTCCACACGAGCCGGGTGAGTTTACGAACCATTCAATCATCCAATCAAACGTCCGTACACCGGCAGGGAATCTCCAGGAGTGGCAGGATGAAAAACAAAAACCTCCCCAGCCTCCCCAGGCTCCCCAACCAGCTTTGCGCTCGGTTCCGCAATTTCTGCCCTTTATTACGAAACATGCTCCTAATAAATCACCGCCGCACACGTAAATGCGCCCGATATTAAATTTAATTCGAACAGATTTTTAGCACATTACGCCGGTTGATTCGTTTTCGGGTGCGATGCCCTTCGCCGGTCTCCCTTCCCCGGCTGCCTGTCTCCGATTCGATTCTCGTTATCCAATTTCGGTCGATTGATGACCCAGGACATGGGCCCGGAGGGACGCACCCGCCCGAAAAACCGCAATTCCACCCACAAAGGAACCCAGCAGGAGCGGGGACCAGCAAAAGTCATTTGTCGAATGTCAGCGAAGGGGAGGAAGCGGCGGCGTCGACGAGTCGAAGTCAATGAGGCTGATTTCATTTGTGCTTCTCGCGTCCACGAGAGCAGGAAGGAGAGCCGTGTGTGTCCCTCGGGTGCCATGAAGAACCGGCAGGCTACCGAGGGGAAGCGCAAGGTGCTGTAACTGAGCTGACCGAAGCAGAATCGGCAGAACGAAGCGCAAGCCAATGAATGTAAGATGCTGAAGGCAGGCAAGGAGTCAGGAAAACAATCATCGTCGGAGAGGGACGTCAGGGCATCTGGCCCCTTTCGCAGTCCCCTCGATCCCGTAGTCCTGATGTTGCTTTGACTCGGGGAAAACTGATTCGTTGCGTCTCGATGGCGTGAATTGCACCTCAAATGGATATTAGGGACCATAAAGCGTGGTCCGGCAAACGATTGCGGGGTGATTTTCGGTTCATATATTTCGGAGCATAACGCCACTCGTGCTCTAGTTTGCTGAAGATCTTACACCACTTGGTCCTCAAAAGGAAGCTGCATATAGCTGAAGGATATTCTTCGATAAACGACATTTAATTTAGTCACGAACCAAAATCCCTCTCTCTCTCTACTGAATGCAAAGATATTCAGTGGGATTGTCCGAAGCCGCTGAACGCTGGTCGCAACTCGAAGCAGAACAAGTAAATCCCATGTAATGGGAATCCTCAACGTCGGTCTTCTTGATGCACAACCGAGTGGCTGTTCATCATTGTCCAAGCACGCCCTCCGAAAAGGGAGCCTCACAAATGGTGCGGGGTGTTGCCTAAATCACCTTTTTCCGCACGCCCTCGCCTCGCGCCTCGACAACACGAACCGAACGATTCCCCTTAAGTATACGTAAGGGAAGACGAGTCGAGTGGAATTGATAAGGGCGAAAACAGGGGCGGGAAGGGGGGGGGGGGTGAAGAGAACGAAGGAGCACAGGGAGGGAGCGAAACAAGTTCCCTCACACACCAACAGAAGCGCGCGCACTTACGCACAAAGCTACAGCAAATGAAAATTACGGAGGGAAGTTTCGTCAATAGGGATTTAAGTAATAATAATATTGTTGTTATGTTAGATTATTATATTTTTCCCCTCGTCGCTTGAGGCTACGGGAAGGGAAGGGATCCGGGAATGGAGGAAACTTTTTGATTTCTACCACCACCACCACCATCTACCCACCCACCCTGCCAATTCCCTTCGGTGTTCTTCGGGGGAAACACAACGAACTTACAACTTCGGGGAAACCGCAAACAGTCAGTCGGAAAGGACGAAGGACGGAAAAAGAGAGGGGTTGAGAGAAGAGGAGGAGGGTGCCTGTCCACTTGTTCGGCGCATGAAGGGACCAAATAACCAAAAGCAGAAGGCGAGGAAAAAACACGCAGAAGAACAAACGGTAGTCAACATAAACGGGAACAGATTTTATTATCGCACCGAAAAATGAACTCGGGAGAGTTCTCGCGAAGGGAGGGAAAAGTTTTCCCTCAAACTCGTAAAGAGAGAGAGAGGAAAGGGGAGGGGATGCGACGGGCGGGAGGGCCGGTACTTTAGTCCCGGGATTTGTAACGCAGCTTCTGCTCGCAATTGTTGGCAGTTAATTTATGTATTCTCATCCCGTGCATGCCGAAGGACCAGAAAATCCGGGTACGAGCGTGGGACTGCGGGAAAACTCGTGCGGGTGGGCAAGGGGCCAAAGTTTTTCCAGGACGTGTCGTAGAACTGTCAACAGGGTTTGCGGTACACTTTTCGACCGGTATCAAAAGTCAATTAAATTAAACTTGCAAGAAGGGGAATTACATCTCCAATGATTGCGGGAAAATCTTGTAATTATTATCGAAAATCTTCTTCAAAATAGGTTCGAAGGCGAAGTTATTTTAGGAAACGTGTCCGGGAGGGTCACAGTTTGTCAACATTCCTTCATTGAGCATGCGCCAACTTTTTTTTCCTTCCATTTCTTTGTGAAAAACTCGAACAATTGTCCCAATTGACGTTCCCTGCTTTCTTTGTCTTCCTGGCGCGTCGATGCAGAGTGTCCTTTTCCCTTTTTTCGTTGCATAATTTATAGCACATTTGAGGTTACCGCTCAAGCACCGCAGCGGACGGGCGAATCTGTTCAAATTGAAATGATCCTTCCGGGAGCGGCGTGGGCCGGATTCATGGAAATGAGGGAAAACCCACGGCAAACACAGCAAAAGTCGCGCGGCGCATCCCAAGCACAGCCGAAAGGACGAAAGAAAAGCGAGCAAGCAGGAAAACGATGCTCCGGGGCAATTTCCGGCCAACTGGCACACTGGCAGGGTTTTTCCTGGGCTCGCACCGTGGGTGGAATCATCCCTCGTTGTGAAAGGGGACAAATGCTGCCTTGTCGAAGGGGATGCTGTTTTGCTGAAAACATTAGAAGAAACGCAAGACAAACAAGGGTGCCGACCTTGGAAAAACCCCGAGGAGGAAAACAACCGGGCCGCCCGTCGACGATTCGATGTACCTGCTTTGCAGTAATAATCGTGGCAAACGTGGAAATGATTATTTTTACATTTTATTGCCGCCATTGACTGGCTGATAAAGGCGCGGGCCGGATACGATTGAATAAATAGATCGGTCGCTTCGTCGTCGGCTCGCAAGACTCACCACGGCGAGCGGGAGAAGTGCCGATTTATTTACAGAAGCTAATTTCTCCTTATAATTAGATTAGACCCTCGTTTTAATAGCAGCTTAAAAACACCGCAGGAGGCTAAGGATGCTAAGGGTGTCGTGATTCCCTGCGGTACGAAACATCATTCCAGGCGAGTCCGATGGTGGTTTTTGATGTTTATTTTCGGCTCACGCTGATATGACGTCGGTATTTTCCTTTCCGGTGGAAAACAAGGAACCATTTTACACGTTTATTTTCAACCGAATTCGAACTAAATCCTCTTCAACCTGGTTGCTATTTCATGTAAGCGGAACAATCTTCATCTGATCCGAAATGATTTGATTTCATTTGTTTTTTAAACCGCTTCTCACTCAACAAACACGATGCGCATCGGCACGACATCCGTCTCAATGGTTTGTCATGAATTTCGAATTATTCTGTTAATAATAGAAAACGTTTCCCAGCCGCTTTATGGCACACGATTCTTTCCCGCACGCCATCGAACCTGGCTCCACTATCTCCTTTCTGTCTCTTTCCACGCGTTTTCCTATCATTTGCCATGCGATCAAAATTTATGAGCCTCCAAATTGAAATTAAATGCATTTTCTCCTTCTTTTCATCCTTTCGCTAGCCCCCCCACCTCCACCCTTCGTGACCCCACCGAGTACCAGTGGAAATACTACACATGCATAGATGTATGAGCCTTGTCCCATTTGGTTGGTAGTCGGTTTGTGCATTTGGTCCGTGGTGTAGTACAAAATCTGCGAGCGGCACGAGCGAGCATAAAGGATAATTTATGTCACAAAATGTCATCATTTTTTTCCACCTCCTCCTTTTGCACCTCCCCACCACCAGGAGACGTTCGTTCGTGCCGCGCTTTTCCTCCCGGGTTTCCGAAGGCAATGAATTATTACTAAATTGCGAGGCTGCTCCGTGAGCCACGATACGATCTGCCCCTTTCCCAGCCACCCGAAGGAGCAGCAGTGGGCTGCCAATGTCTTAAACCGAGTTGACCCTTGCCTCTTGAAGCGTTTTCCACCCAAACCTCCCGCCTCCTTTCTCGATCCCATTCCCTCCCGTCCGCACGTGGTCCATTTGAAGATTGTTTGAGCATGATTTAAAGTTATAAACCGACGCCAGGATAGTATCCACCCACCCCCCCCCCCTCTCTCCCCGTCGTGCTACTTACCGCCACCCTGCTCTCCTTGAGATCCAACCGCATCGCTAGCGCCTCGCGCATGAACACGTCCGGGTAGTGGCTGGCGGAAAAGGCCCGCTCGAGCTCCTCCAGCTGCCAGGAGTTGAAGTTCGTCCGGGATCGTCTTCGCTTCGAGGCGCTACTCTCGTCATCTCCGTCGGCGGCAGATCCTGCAGATGCGAAAGAAAAGCGAGCAGGGAAAATGTTTTGTTAGTTCCGAAACTTTCAGCTATTTGTAATATTTTGCTCATCAAACTTTGTTGGTTCTTGCTTGCAATGAGAGTGAGATGATGATTGAAACTAAAGTCAACCCGAAGTATGGTGGGAAACCTTCTCCTCACTTCGCTACGGTGCTGATTGGCCGTTGCCGATCGCTGGGAAAGCGGGAAAGCCCAGCGGTGCCCCCAAATGGGCGCGTAATAAAACACTCCCCTTCTCGTTACTGTGCCGTCTGCTCGACAAAGTGGAAAAGTCGCGCCCAGCGTCGGTTCACAATGGATGCAACGACAAAAGGAGCAAGCAAGACGACAAACAAAAAAGTGGAAACATGCCAACCTCCAGCGGCATTCGGGAGCGGGGGAAAAAAAAGAAAACAGGCACCCTGAGAAAGATCCAATCAAACCGGGATCGCGGCTTGAGATCGGGTTCGTCGTCGAGGGAAGCAAATAATCGCTGAATCGATGTGACGAATCGGTAAAGTTGGCCACAATTGGCCATGGGCCGATTGCTGCTGCACACGACTCCGGCCGTTCCGTTCAATGTTTTATGCTTTTCCGGGCTTTTTTTTCCTACCTCAAGCACCTTCACGCAAGTAATCCCGCTGAATGCATCGTTAGTGTATGAGTCGGCAGGAAAAATATGTCCAGCCCGATGCCAATTAACACCATGAAAAGTCATGCGACCGAGGGAAAGGAGTCTTTTTTTTCTGCATCCACTTTTTCCTGTAATCCTGTGAAGGTTTTCTGGGGTAGAATCGATGTTATGTTTTTTGTATGTTAGTTTATTGAAGTTGTAACTGTTTTTAAATTTTCATTTTCAATTGTGATTTTCCCACCCCGAAGAGTAGTTTTGAACAAGCGACGATTGAATGTGAGTAAAAACTTTTCCAAACACTTTATCAACGGTCTATTAATAACGAGACATTATCACACTTGCATTGGGTTTCCACCTATTCCCTCCCAGCTCATTTCCACAGAGCGACGTGAAGAATGTGTTCTTTAGAATCAATTGATGAATAGCCGGCATACGTCTTCCCACCATTTGCCACTATCAGTGTCGCACAATTAAATCCTGAACCCCCCGAACACACACCTTCCCCCGGGCAGTCCCTCGTCTTCGCTATCTATTGCTCATTATGTTGCGCCTCTCTTGCGCTTATCGGCCCACGTCTCGTCCCGTCCAATGTCAGCGCGATTGCTTAATCATCCCGTCACTTTCGTCGACGTCTCGTCTATCGTCCTACAGCCCGCCCGTGTCACGGCAGTTCGATAATGTTAATCACGGGGGAAAGGGGGTAAGATTTTCTTACGGCGCAACCCTGACACGCAGGAAGAAGCTGGGCGAGTGGCATGCAAAGGGCATCCAAACACCAATAAATTATACCCCGACAGACAATGGACGACTGACAGGGTTAACTACAACAACAAAAAATGGACACCAAACAGCATCCTTCAACTCATTCGGCGGCCGCGCGAACAAACAAGAAACCGAAGCCTGAGTTTGAGACAAAAACAAACACACATTCTTCCACTCCGTGCGAGTGATAGACAGCATCGAAATCAACCAAAAGATTCGTTAAGCAGAGAAAAAAAAACATACACACATCGAGCTCAAGTAAGCACACATGAAAGAAGAACAAAAAAAGCGAGATGTTATGCTCGACGAAAATTAACGCGTAATGAGCTGATGCACTGAGCCATGGCAAGATCGTGGGCAAGACGTACACGCACACAAACATTAGCACGTTAACCCACACGTACGCGGGTTACACTTATCGTGTAATTGGAAGCGACTAGTTAGTAAATTATCACTTATTTATTAATTACTATTATCGTCACGCCACATGTTGCGTTCCGCCGTTGGGCACACCACGGGTCTGACAGTGTGTGCGAGTCGACGCCCTAGCTCCGGCCATTATCGATGTCGTGAGCATCGGTGGCATCTCCATCGTCGTGTGCAGCTCCTGCTAGGGCAGACGGTGGCCGATCGAATGCTGTATTCGTATTTCGTGACCGTGCAAGCTTATGACCGTTTTAGAGAATGCCCTTCCTTGCAGTGAACTTCACCGATTGTTAAAAGGCCAAAGCGTTAAAGGTTGACAGGGCAAAACATTGTATTCCTTTACACCTCACCCATGAGCTGCTTGTCGTACACATGAACCATCTACAGACGACCGCAACCACTGATATGATACGGTAACCCCTTCCGGCGCACGATGTCCCATTACCCAGCCATTACGAACGCAAACAAACACGCGAACGGGTCGGTAAAGTGGGTGAGATTCGCCTGTCCAAATGCAATACCATAAATCAAACCGTTACAGGTGTTAATCGAATGGTTTTGATAGCTGGAATCGACGAGAAGGAGTAGCCAGTTTCGTGTACGTTATGTCGCCGTGGTAATCAACCGAATTGGTGATATTGATTGCCAGGTTTGACTTATTGATCGACCACAAAGCGCTACACAAGGGTCATGAAATATGGACTGGCATTAGGATGATGGTTGTTGCGGTTTTTCGGAAGAGCGACGCAGCTGGTAATAAAGTAACGCCGTAACGCCTCAACTGCATGTTCCTTTCCTCCCACCTAAGGGATGCCATAACGACCCCAAACCGTACAATTAAAGTGTCTTGAAAATATGTCAAGTTCAACCAGATTAACCTTCCAACCGCAGCTCATATTTGGCCCGATAGTAGTTCGCCCGGCTTCTAACGACTTTCATGTTCACCGACTCGCCACTCCACGCCGACGCCGACCCGGTCCCAAATTATGATGAAGGTCTGCCGGGCACGGCACACCAAAAAAAAAAGCCGGCACCAAAATGGCAGGGAAGGTTGACGACGTTAAGATTGATGATTTAATTAACCCCGCCGCAAATTACTTTATTTCAATCTACATCTTAATCGCCTTCTCGGCCGGCCACAAACCTGCCTTCGAATAGAGCAGGAAACTATCTACGACGGGGCAAACATTAAACAACAAAATAAAGGTTCGGTCCGTTTTGGGATGCTTATGTTGCCTTTTGCAACCGACGGCCATGTGTGGAGGAAATCGATTCGCCACAGTCTGGTGAGAACGATGCTACACTGTTTTTGGAGAGAAAAAAAAATTAGGATCCACCGGAATGGACGCGCACGGTGTCGTAGCGTTGTCCCGTTGGCTCCTTTCTTCCTCTCTCAGGGGGCTTTAATAACACATAATGACACGGACGGTGTGGTGTTATTATAAAAGGTGGCCTTCAACCACCGGAGAGGTGGAAGACAGCGGCAAGCAGGAAAACAAGCTGTCTCGGAGCGAAAATTAAATTCTCTCGATCGATGAATTAATATCCGAGGCGCACCTTCCGCGTTTCCTTGCAACAAAGGTCCGAAACCGATCCTCGGATGTCCGGAAGCCTCGGGCACGTCCTTCAAAACCGGACAGAGCAGCGAGCAGCAGCGGGCTCCGGGAATCCTTCGGGGTGACGGCAGGAAACGTCAAGAGCCATGGAGGGCAAGGCGCCCATGCTACCTGTTTGGACCTGTCAAACCGTCATCGTGTCCCGAAGGGAGGCGTTCCATCCAAATTAGCTGGGATCAGCAGCAAAACCGCAGGCGAAGGTCCTGATTCCCGATCGCTTGACCAAACGGATCCAGCTCGTGGCTGATTGATTTATATTCGAGTAATTTCGTTCCTCCGATGAGGAGTTTGTCCGTTTTGTCTACCTCTGACAGCTTGTGGTGCCTGGGGCGTTACATTGTACGTGTCTGCGGTTACAAGAAAGTCCTCGAGGTTCTCTGATTAGTTTTGCAATGTCCGGAACGTTGACAGCCCTACAAGATGTTACCAGTTGGTGACGAATACCGCTGCACCAAACACTGTTCTCTTTTAACGAGTTTTGCGTCGTCTGGGAGCATCTGACGCAAAAGCGCATAAAAAACCTTTCAATTGGTTTTGACGGATCCTGATTTTTTTTTTCTTGTGCCAGCTTAAACGACGACCATCAGGTTTGAACAGAGCGTTTGCGTGACTGGGATCGTTTCGCGGGGCAGATTCAATTTCCAAATGCCCCGCGCCGTGTTGTGCCAACATCCTCGGGGAGTCGACACGCAACAAACGCGCCTCGAGTCGGTGGCAACAGCCCGTTGCCGAAAGTTTGCTGGTACTGACTTTCTTGGTGCCCTCGATTTTCATCACCTTCCTCTACCCGTTCGTGGGCAAACATGGACCAAGAGCCTCCGGACTCCGAAGTGCTCCCCTCGGGACGACGGAACATGTTCCCTTGTGTCTCGCTTCGACACTGAAACGCATCATATTTTCTGTTTGCTCGAGCTCGAACGGTCCCAAATTGGTGTCCTGGCCAGCTGCGAATGATGCGTCCGTCTCGTCAGGAGGGAAGGGCGCATGGTGGAGGGTATCAATTTTCTCGATTCTTGACGACCAAATTGACCATCCGGAGGCGGAACGATAGGCTGAAGAAGAAGAAGAAGACAACTGAGACCTACTGGAAGAAAAAAACCAATGAACCACGGCAGAACGATCGAATCGAGATCGCGCCGAGCAAAGTTTGGTTCCATCCTTCAAAAAACATACAGACGAACCCGCAGGTATACACCCGAGTGTGGACCAAGGGTGGGAGGTAAGGGAATCGGGGCTATAAATTTAAACTGCCTCAAATTAAATTCAATTTTTATAATGACTTCATTTATTCCAAAGCTCTTGTTTTTTTCTTCACTCGATCCTCGCAGGATCCCAGCGTCTTCCGGTGGGAGTTGATTGAAGGATGGAACGTCGGGAGGGGAACGAAATTGATCGGCATGATGATGAAGATGCGATGAAGTGATCTCCTACCCCCTCCCCCCTTTTTCACTTCCATCCCTCTCGTGTACCCGAACCACGCGGCGATAGGAGGAGGTGATGTCGATTGATCGCCTCGGGGCTGTTGGCATAAGGAATGAATCGAGCCAAGGAAAAAGTTTGCGTCGATTCGCTCAGCTTTGAAGATAGCACCAGTCGCGAGCGAAAGAGATAGCAAGATAGAACCGACGAGAGGAACGATAGAGAATAATCGGATAAAGCTTTGCTACCAGCGACGTTTGGAGGATGGAGCAAGGATGTTGATGAAGAATTTGAGTGAAGACGCTGACTTTTATCGATCGGAATACATCTCGATTGAATGTTTGCCCATTTTTTGCCCCCTTTTGCTCCGAGACGAAGGCTACTTAGCACCGAAAGTGGAAGGTTGTGAGAGGAACGGAGATTGTTTTCGTTTTGGCAAAATTAAAATTAATTCATCGCTCACATGAACGCTCGTCGTATCATGTTTTCGTCCTCTTTCTTTACCTAGAATAATAAGCCCGATGCCTCCAAAAAAGGGGTGGCAAGCTATGGAACAGCGTTAAAGTTTGCTGTTATTAATGTTATTTAGAACCTTCCTTCCTCTCCTCCACAACCCTTCAACCTTTTCCGCGGTATGGTTAATTGTTATTATTGAACATTACGTTCGGCCAACGGTTGCATAAAATATTCACAGTGCTGTACAAAAATAGATGCTTGTGCAAGGACTTCAGAAGATGAAAATGAATGAAAAAAAGGAATTTCAATTTGTTTTTTTTAGGCGTCTACAACATGTTTCTAGTTTAATTGAAAAAATCCTTTTCTCCAGTGTCAGTGTTTTCTTGCCGGAACTGTAAGATTATATGCACGCTAGAGCAATTTGTGTCCTCTTCGGGATCGTTCCCCCCTTTCCGATGCTTCTCAACATGCACCTTCATAATTGAGTGGTGCCTTTCGCAGCTCGCGCTTTCGGTTGATTGAAATAACGCTCCCCCCATGCAATCAGGAACTCTGGATGCGTTTTTTATCGGCCCAAATTGGACGCAAACAGAAAACTAATAAATGTTAATGGCTGCGCGGTGCTTTGCTACCATCGAGAGCCGGCTCCGGATGGATCCGACACACCGATCGTCGCCGGCAAACTGATTGCGGTCGCTTAAGATGATGGAGGTTCGTGTTCTACTGATGGCGGGGTAATTTTAGGCCCAATTGTGGTCGAACACATCGAGCGAAACATTGTTATCCAGGTAAACTTTTCCGTTGCATCCTTCCGGTAAACGTGAAGCGATTGTGGTATGATTAAATTAAAGAGAAACTCTTTGCCTTTCTTATCTTTGCCTGTAGATTTATGATCACCTTGAAGCAACCCTTCTACTAAACAAGCAGGGCATTGGGATGTTTTAGGACGCTTGTCCAAAGTTTAGTTAAAAAGTAGATGTATCAAAAGTGGCCAGACTTCGATAAATGCGAGTGCCGAATCAACTTCGCCGCCGCCGCACGGTCGACGATAAGTGAAATAATTGAAACAGATGAGTGGTTTACTTAGTGCTGCCCGTCCCGAAGGCCCATCTTTGCTAAAGATAACCGTTGCTCCGCCGACTTTCGTTAACTGTTTTCGAATGGCCGGACCATCACCATCACCATCACCCATACTCGGCCGGCTGGAAATCGATGGTGCATGAAGGTGAACTGCGCTAGCAACCCCTGCATTAAACGTTCGAGGGCGAACGAGATGATGCTGATCATGTAGCCGATGATGGCGAGCACATTTACCATAATAGCAAAATGACTCAATTGGGCAAGAAGGCGGGCTGCAATTGAATCGAAAGGATGCATCGTTTCTTATTACCGTGTCTTTACTTTCTTCTTTCAACCGTGAGCTCGCTGCTTCGACCCCGGAGAGAACACTCATCCTGTGTGTGTTTGTTGTTGTCGATCCTTAAAGAAACGGGGGTAAGTATAGGCTTTTGTGGCTGATGTGAAACAATAAGCGTAAATAAATACACAGTCCAAGGGAGGCAGCGCAGAAACGCGCAGAAGCAGCCGCGCTTTGCTGGCGTTTTGTTGCCGGAGGCATTTTATTAGTTTACGTTTTATGATTATTTTTTGCGCTTCACCGGGCTTTGCGATGGAAAACTTTCTGCAGCCGAGGTGAAAGACGGCGATGATCAACACTTCATTTCCACGAGATCGCGATCGCGAACCGAACGCGAAAATTGCTGTCATTTCGGTTGCGTTTCGCGACGCGGCAAGGGTTTCATTATCGTCAGCCTTTCTTGCTTTTTTGTTTTTTAATCGCAGAATGTCACCACAATTTAACCCACTCCATCCCAGAGCCATCATCATCACCATCATCATCATCATCATCTGATGGGCGAGGTAGGTACTTTTCTTTGCATTTCATCACGAGCACCTGAGAGGCAAGTGGGCTGTTCGTAATCATACCCGGAACCGTCGGAACGCGTTGCAATTTTCCCCCAAATCTTCGCTGGCAGCCCTTTCTCTTTGATTATACGTGCAACGACCTTTCCAGCATCGGGTGCAGGAAACAACCTTTAACGTGAGTTTTATGTTTATGATAAACAATCGAATAAATTGATTCCACTCGCTTTTGGATAAATAAAGCATCAGATTGAGTTATTTGTTTTTGAAACAAAAAAAGGCTTAACATATAGTCATAAAAATCACGTAATCACCATACGGGTTGTTTAATGAGCTCATTTAATCTTTCATTCGGCGAAAGGATATCGTCAACGGATGAACTTTCACCATTCGTAAGTCTGCCGTACGTCGCCGGCTGCAATCGATTATGAAAAATTTGGCAAATTAATTTTCAACACTCCCTTTCGAGACTTTGAGAAAAGGACGTTCAATAGGCAGAAGAACTCCTCTTCTCAATCTTCAATCACAATCTTTTTATGGATACCGATATGTTGCGTTGTTTGGACGGCCAAAATTGATCGATCATCATGCACTAATGATGTGCAGTTAAGAACATATTGTAGGCATCCGAGTGCAGAAAAAAGCGAGCAAAATACTTTAGGTTTGTAATCCAACAGCTTGGTCGAGCGAGGAAAGGAAAGTAACGAGTTTTTAAGAGACTCCAATTTTGCTTAAGATGCTTACCAATTTGCCCGGTTTACCGGTTTACCAATTTTGAGGAGTATTTTTTTTGATGGGCAATCGATTTAATCAAACTGTTCGATTATAAATGTGCTTTACTGCGAACTTTTGGATCCCATAACGCTATATTATTTTTAAGCGAGAGTCCCTATGAATTGTTTTATCGATTTGTTTTAACAGTAAAAAGTTACAGATTTATATTGCTACAAATATGAAACAAATAGACGAATATTTTGTACAATAAACAGTATCATTTGTTCTAGGCTTGAATCCTTTGGAATCAATTTGATGATTCACTTTCTTTTGCATATTTGTTCTTGAGCACCAATCTGTAATTGAAAAACTTAGAATTGCTTTCCAGTTCAACCTCAGAAAAGCTATATCTCACCCTTATCACGAAGCATGTGCATCGTACATTATGAAATATTGCTCCGCGTGACCAATTCCGGTTGCTGCTTCTTTCCCTGTTTGGTAGCAATTGAAAATGGCCGATTAGAATCTCTTCTGCTTGGAGCAGAATATGTTTGGGCTAGACTGTGAACCTCACGATCCCGTGTTCTGATTGTTTCCTTTTTTTTTCCTTTTGCACTCGAATCAAATGGCCCGGACACTTCCAATCCAAAAGGCATACATATTTTTCTCTTCATGACTTCCC
Organism: Anopheles atroparvus; assembly: GCA_914969975.1. Taxonomy (NCBI): domain Eukaryota; kingdom Metazoa; phylum Arthropoda; class Insecta; order Diptera; family Culicidae; genus Anopheles; species Anopheles atroparvus. The sequence continues at coordinate 46,289,215 of CAJZCY010000001.1, read as the reverse complement.
CTTCCACGGACTGCTTCCGAGTCACATTCGCGCATTTCACGACTCTATTACTGCTCCGATAATTTATAGCCACAGTGTCTTTTTCTTTCTCTCCTTCCCGTGCTCCTCCAGCTTCAGTCCTATTTGTTTGAACAGTTTCCAGCTTGGAAAAAAATGGGGGAGCAAAACAGGCAGCACTGGAATGTATGTTAATAAATCAAATTCGCAATAACACAGTGTTCTGATTATGTTTTTTTTTTCCTTGCTGAAACACAGCATCCGGTATTTTTTAAGTTACTTGATTTCAAATTAAATTGTCTTTCCTTTTTTTTTATTTGTTTGTTGTGGCTTCAAATTATCAACACTGCCAAAGTTCAGCTGTTGGACGTACTTGTCTCGGCTTTATTTTCGTATTGCTCCGAGCGCAAGATCCTGACACTGCTGCTGCCTGGCAACTTCGAGCCACCGAGGCACTGCAATTCGCCAAAATAAATCATTCAGCTTGCTCTCGTTTGCCCAAAAAGGTTAACCTAACCTTCGTGCTGCAGGTTTGGTTCTGACTTTTCATTTTTATTCAGTTTTTTTTCGCCACACGCAACGTAAATTGAAAAATTATCAATTATTTGTTGATTGCGCTTCGCTGGTCCGTCGATGCCACAGTCGCATCCAATCAGTGTTGAACTGTGCCTCATTTTCCCCTCTCTAAACCCCGTCTTCCCTGTGGTTTCCGGGTGGCCAGTTCGGCGTTGAGAAACCGATCGTTGGAGTTGGAGCAAACCATTGCGACACGGTCCCGTAGCGACACTTGTTGCCCTCTTGTTGCCCTTTGGCGAGCCTGGCATCGACATCTTCAACGGGCCATATCAGTCGACTTCGGCGGATTCGGACGATTCGAAAGTGAAAACGAACAAATGACAACATCAATTCGCTGCGATGACCACCGAGGGAGTCTCGTAGCCTTGGTTTTAATTTGTTTTTCCCGTGGGCTTCGATGGAGCGGAAGCAGCCGGGCGGTCCTTATCGCGTCCGCAATTCGAGGAACTGGTTAGACTGTCATTAACCCACAAACGCGCGATGAACAGGATGGAAGGTAGTGTGTCTAGAATAGGTTAGTCTAGAACTTCTTCTTGATGGACGCAGACGTCGGCCAGATAAGAATCAACACTGGGAATTAATATGAATCCGTGTCTTCTTCAAACGGGTGGTAAAGGCTGGAAGGAGCACGGCATTTGTCCATGGCAGCATTCAATATGGTTAGAGGATAATTTTTCACGGTCGTGTTAAGCTACTGATAACATCCATAAGATAGGACGGCTCCTGTAGCAACCTTGGGCCCAAAGCAAATCCCATCGGTGACGTGGCCAACAACATCCGCGTAAAGCCACCGCCAACGTTCGGCTTAGGGCGCGTGAGGGTTCCTGACGTGGTTTATCCAATCCCAGGGCACGGTTCTGGCATACCCAGCCCACCAATAGTTCCCATTCGTCACACGCAATGTTGCATTCAATGTTTTCCCTTGGCCAAAAATTAACACAGATTTATAGTTGCATCTTCGCGCTATCGGCCTCACGCATCTTCGGTGGCAGACTCTTTTTGGGGTGTCCTCTTTCCTTTCGGGAAGCGCACGCGACCCGCACAATCGGAGGGATCAACAACCCGCCGGGACTCAATCCGCGAATGGTGGTGTAAATCCTTACAATTTGTCGCGCCTGCTTGGAAGCGGAAATAAATGATGAGGTTTCACGTTCAAGAACCGGGTGGATGTGAGAGGCTGGGAGAGGATTTCGTAATTTGTTGTACATCATTTCATTGTTAGTTTTATTTTGGAAGATTTTAGTTTTTTTTTTGGGTAATCTTTCTTGAATCTTTGTTTTATTTTAAAACACACATGGCAGACAATATCTTGTTAAATAAACTTTTGGTCCCTCTTCGAGGTAGTAGTTGTTTGCAGAAAGATTCCCAGCCTTCGTTATAAAAGAAAATTAGGCTCGGTTTGGAAACGTCATCGCGCATTCTATCCTTATCCTTAACCATTGGAAATTGGACAGCGATTTCGTGAGCCAAACCAAACAACCGTTTTGTCATCGGGACTTAGCAACTGCTGGGTGCGTTCAGCGGTTGTAAATTAGCCCGATGCCCGACACGGTTGAGGTCGGGTGAAACTAGCGCCTATAACCAGATGGAGTGCGAGTACCAGGAAGCGTGCCTGGCCGTATCAAATTGATATAAATATTTGCACTAAGAAAGTGGAAAATTAAGTCCTCGGTCACGTGCCCGCCGTGAAGAAGTCACGTGTCACACCGCCACTTCCATCCCGTTGGTTGCCGTCGGTTCTCCGAAATGCCCATGCTGCGCTTTTCCCGGCCACAGCTTTGCTCACGCACTTTACCAACATTAGCGAGCATTAGCGGGCTTCTGCTGTTCTCTGTGAGGGAAGGAAATTGGAAAAGAACGTCCCTCTCCTCTGGCCACCGCCGATCGGGACCGTATGCTGCGGATTAGCTCCTACGAGGGAGAAACGAGGGGCGGCCGGTGCACGTGACCGCGGCTGGGAAAAGCGCTACGCCGGCCCGATTCGTGTTTGCAAACGCCCCGGACCCCTTTGCGCCGCACCGAGCAGTCAATTTCCGATAAGCGATAGAGATCCGGCACGGAAGGGCGATTCGGTGCGGGTTGGGAAAAGCGCAAGGTACGCAACCGGGAGGGAGGCGGTTTGTTTTTTCTTGGTTGTATTTGTCTCGTGGAATACAGCGGACCAATTTTCGATTTGTCTTAGCCTCAGCCCCGCGCGCCTGTTTGCTGCCGTTTGATAATTTAACGGGATAAAGGCATTAAAAATAAATAAATTTACTTGCCCAACCTTTCCCGGGCAAGGCGGATCAGGGAAGCAGGATTCCGACCGTGTTACATATCCGGGGGTTAGGGGCTGTTGATGCTTTTTGTTCCGGTTTATTTTTTATGCTATACGCGGAATATGCGCATCATGAGAATGGTTCGATTGTGGTTTGATGTTCGTCCGGGGAAACGGGAGTTGGCGAGGGTCCTGACTGGGGAGAATTTCATCCATCCTACGAACCACCAATCATGTCCCTTTCATTTTCTGGGAGTTTCGATTGGTTTGACTTCTTGCATCCCTCCATCCGAGCGTTGAAGAATTGACGGGAAACAAAGATAACGATGGTGCTGTCGAGGTTTGTCACTAGCGCATGTAGATTTGGACAAGGATTGTTCGTTCGTCTTTGTAAGGGAAAAGGCACCACCGAATTGCCTACGGAACACGCTGCGGTAACACGAGAAACTGTTGCGAGTGTGGCAAGGATTTGTTTTATCTTATGGTTCGCTCGTGTGACAAACGATTCGATCGTCCGAGGGTGGAACATGTGTCCTCGTAAATCAACTCAACAATCACTAAAAGCGCAACATAAATGGAGCCCTATTCGCTGATCACACGGATAGGATTAACAAGCAGATTTGTAAGAATTAACGCATCTTTATCGACGTTTCATATTTTCAATGCGTGAGAACTTCTTCTTAAAACATAACTCTGTCAAACTTCGCTTATAGCTGATTGCCCGTCTACAGTTTCTCTTATGAAGATTAAAAAAAAAGAGAACAAGTGAGTTTTGATGAAAACAATCAAGATAGACTTCGTTTTGCATGCTTAACAATCATATCTGCTAGTTCGTTTTGTTTTCGCTAAACTTCTCCTCCGGTCCCCTTCTCGTGCTTACGAAGAACATGACCTCCAACTTCCATCTACTAACACCTCAGTGGAGACATGAACCGCATTCAACAGCGGCACTAACTATTGGCGGCTATCTCACACGCACCAGCTTGTCCGTAATGAATATAATCATGTTTGCGTGCGTTTCTTCATTTAATTACACGCTGCAGGGAGTTCATTTCATATCAACGTTCCGTCGGCGTAAGGGGCGGCTAGAAGCTAGAAGAGTTGGAACCTGGACACTTGGCTATTCCACTGCCTGACGACCAATCAAACAAAAGTTCCGGATCCTTTCGGTGAACCTCCATCCATAGTGCAGGTGCGTCTTTGTTTTAATGTGTGATTATTTTAAACTGAAATTAGAATAATCACCCTCGCATGGGGCGCCCTGCAGGGAGGGCATGGCGAAGAATAGTGTAGCACTCGGGCCACCAGACATGCATCTGGAAACACACACATATGCCAGAGTTACATTATGCGAATGCACACCTTCGCCCTTTCGCGAGTCTCAGGAGGAGTCAAACCAATTACTGTAAAATGGCTCATTAAGAGACAGTTGAATGGCTACAGCTTAAAGTAAGAGCCATTACGAGCCACGACCCAATGCCACCCCCCCCCACCCCGCCCACTCACCCCTCTTGTGTTCAGAACCATCCTCAGGGATTTTATGACTCCAAACCTTCACTAGCTTCGGTCACATACTTCTCGCCCATCCTACATCCCAATTCCTCCGAGCTCCAGCAAGTCGAGCCAGATAAAAATCAAATGAATTAAATTAAACTTCATCCGGCCATCCCACAGCGCCATGTGGGTGCGTCCGTGTGGGAGCTTTGAAGCGAAAAAGAGAGAGAGAGAGAGAGAGAGAGTGAGCTTTTCAGAGAATTATAACCTATCCTTCGCTCACTCCTACTCCAATATCTTCGCAGTCGACACTCGAGTGCCTTATGTACGTCCTAGGCTGGGTGCGTCGGTGGAATGATGCGAAAAAGTGCTCAACCCTAAAGAAAGGTGGAGAAAGAGAAAGGCGCTGGAACGTGGACAAACATGGCGACCGGAAGTGGATATTAAAAGCCCAAACAAAGGAACCTAATTATTTTACCTATTTAAGCCTCAACCGATTGGGCGAACGTATCTGTCTCTACGCCGTCTTTCCCAAAACCGGAGGCTCACCATAGTGTCCCCATCGTCCTCGTTGAGCAAAAAGAAAGAGGGAGAGTAAAGAAAACAAACACCCAAATGGCGCCAAACGACTTCAGGCCGCCATTTCGCCACGAGACAACCATGACTCCGCGGGTTGGCGAATGAATGCAGCGAATGCAGCGACTCGGCAAGTTGCTCTGCTCGTTGAAAATCTAATTAAATGAATACGCGCCAGGGTCTCAGCCTTTCCTCCTGCTCCCCATCGCCTCTTCCCTGGGCCTTTCCTTAACGTTTGTAAACGTTTTACACAGCATAAGTCTGCTCACGAAAGGCTGTGGTCCCTCGCAACGTTTCTCCCAACTCGCTGCCGCTTATCGACTGGATCTACCATCGACTCTCCACACCTTCCAATTAACGTTTAAAGTTATTAAAAGAAAATTACCGAAGATGGCAGTTTTGCGGCGCAGCAGGCCGTCCCGGCGATAAGCTAATTAATTGCGAAATATTCATAGTGTTACGCTCTCTCAGGTCTTCTACGCCATCCGCGGTTTGCCTCGACGGCCCAATGGTGGTGTGAAGCGATACAAAGTCACACACACAAAACACACACCAGTCTGCCGTAGTGATGAACTGCAGCTACAATGTGATGAACGGTTACGATTGTTTTATATAACTTTGTTGTTTTTTTTCACGGTTTGAGGAACATTTTAAAGTAAAAGACGTTTAAGGTGCGTGTTTGATTTACTTTAAAAAAAAACTTCTCGAAGAGAGTTGTTTTTTTCTTGACACTTTTTGACTTGCTCCTTTGCAGAGGAAAAAAAGGAAACTTTAACATGACCAATTCATGCATACAAAAAACGATTCTCTGTAGATCATGTTCATAGTTTTTCATCGCTTTTGTTGGTCGTTTTCGCTGGGAGGAAATGTCGCCGGCAAGTGAAATTTAAAACACATTAACGCACACAAAACATCCCTCGTTCGGCAATGCACATAAATAACACGCGTCAACGAGTCGCAGCGAAACATAATGAGCAGCGAACAAAGCCAAAAATGGTTTTACTATGAAGAAAGAATGATGATGAACAGACAACAGACAACAAGAGGAAAAAAAAGGAGACCGTTCAAAGAAAGGACAAAATTGAAAACATTCAACTGGATCAGTTAAGCAGCAACAAAACAGAAGCAGACATTTGAAAAGTCGGAGTGGATGAGGATGAGGAATCCATAGAGACACGGATGGAGGCTTCACTTCCATGGACAAAGCCTTCGATGCGTTGAATTATGTAAAGTCAATAAAATTATTTTACATAATGGATCGATCGCTTTTTTTGTTTCGGGGAAACAGCGCAGCAATGAAAAGCCGGAACACTCATTGTTAATTCGATGGATGCATCGATAACGCAACGTTGTAACAGAACTACGCTACACAAAGCCATTTTTATAATATGCTCCCGAACCGAACGTTGCGTTTGAAAGTATGCGATATACCGGAGCGTTGATCGAACTGAGAACAACCTAGGAAAGGGCCCCCCCCTTTTTTCCGATCACCACCTCGGAGCCATTTCACCTGAGCATTTCACCCTTTCCTCCCACTCCATTTGCCCATGTGCGCATTTTAATTTAATTTGCCGAATAAGTTAATTAATTTAATCAATTTGTTATCTGAAACGTTCATAAATAACGTGGCTCTATTATCGTCCGAGCAGACCGCTTGCCAACTGCTTCGCGCGCAGCCGCCGGTACCGCCATTTCGGGATGGGAGAAACATTTGCAACATAATGGAAGCCCTTATGCAACCCTCGAAACAGGGGAGAGGGGAGGGTGGTGTTGAGTTTATTAATGTTTCGTTATTTTTCATTTTGGTTTCTGGCTGCTTATAGGTTTTTTTTTTTTGTTGCTTTCGCAAGGTTTCCCTCCACTTCACTTTTGTTGTCACTGTTTATTCACCGATTTCATTTCTTTCGGCATAATGTGCTGAATGCATTTTAATTGTGTTGAAAAGCACAATAGAAGAAAGAGAGAGAGAGAGAGAGAAAAAAAATGAGAAAACAAACTATCGCCACAAAACCAACCGGATGGAGTATGCCTACATAATTAAAGTATTTTTTTTTTCAGTTCATTTCAGTTTTGTGTTTTTCCAGCAATGGATAGCGTTAATGGACACATCCGATGGACATTTTCCTTTTCCGTCTAGCCTTATGACGAAGGACAGGTGGAGTTGGAAGCAATCGGAGTGAAATGTTATTCTTTTTGAAGATGGATTTATCATTTTTACTTCTTCTTCCAAAAGGAACTCGAGACTCTCCACGAAGAACAATAAATTAAAATAATATGCTCTATCGTCACCGTCTCCGCGGCTCAAACTAAACAATGGAAGCAAATCCCATTAAGGCGGATCGTTGTATGCATCTTAAAGGCAACATAATATCAATCTTATGATTATTATTTCGGGCGTTTGCCGCGTTCGGGATATAATTCCCTCAATGGCATGCATTTTTAATGCGCTAACGTCCCATTTCGGTGGAGAGCAGTTAAAAACAGATCTGGGTAACTCCTTCAAGTGGCCATTGTTGGCCCAGCTCCGTTTCCGCTGGCGACGGTCATCCATTTTCATTTAGCGCTACGCCAACTTTACATAATACAATCGTTTCTATTCGCACCTCGTAAAGCCCTTCCCCCCGTGAAGAAGCTGGGAAAGCGGCTTGCGGACTTAACGCCATCGCCGATCGCGGTTATTATTTATCATCTACATTGTTTCGTCCCAGCCAGCATTTCCCTTACGCCGACGCCGTTAAGTCCCCATCTCTTGCGGCTGTCTTTTTACCATTTCTCGTGGGAGCCCAACCGCTCTTGAGGTGAGCTCGAGCCGACAAAATGGTGCCCAAAACTGCAGCACAAAATGGTGCGACCACAACACACCAGCGCATGCAGTCGGTTCCGGGGTTTTTCCCCGATCCAAAACGCTGCCGAAAATAAATGAACTTTTGACAACCGTCCAGTCCGGCGATAGTCGGGCGGGGGGGAGGGAAAATGAGCCCGTGACACAGCCTCTGAATAAAACACGAGCACCGAATGAAGCCTGGGGGGGTTGGAGGAACAAGCAGGCCCGGTGGAACGCATTGGAGGAGTCCATAAAATTCCAATTTACCCGCGAGCCAGCCAACCGACCGTTTTCCACCATATTTATTCGATAGCATTAACCCGAGAGGGTTGTGGGAGGCGGGAGAAAGGTCTGTGGGGAAACAGGGGAAAAAGGCACCGGAGAGGAGAGCATTTTATTGCCTTCAGCAGCCAGCCAAATGGCGGTAAATGCTCCCGTGAGCTAAATCGAACGCTAATCGATTGACCACATGTCGCAAACGACACTTAAGGCTCACCATTTCCACCACTGCGCCACATTTATTTTCTCCTTTGTTTGCGTGGGAAAGGTGGGGAGGATTTAGGGGTGGGAAAGGGGGTGGAGGATACAGGTGCGTTTTTCACGAGGTTGCGCTCGTCAGAACGACCGAGTTCGACAGAAACCGACAGCAAATAACACGCGCTCCACAAAATCGAAATTAGAGGAAAATTATACTCGATGAAAGATTATGGATCTATTAATTTATTTCCCCCTCCTTTCCTGTGCCACCGGCCACCTGCCATCGCACCGCCTGCGTCCCGCATCCAAGCAAAAGAAAAACATAACAACAGAGAACTGGAAATTGTTGCCGACGCGGGGCTGCGCTATTTGATGTTGGTAACGTTAATAATTGATTGTACCTCATCATTACCGCATGTGTTAATTGTATTTTCGTCCGACGCAACTACACGCAACGCATGACACACACACACACACACACGCGGCCGAGTGGTTCAGATTGGGAGGTTTTCCCGGCGAATGCGATCGCATTAATTTCTAATGGAATTTCCATAAAAGCGCAATTAAAGGCTGCACATAAAATGGTGCTTATGGGGCACCATTTTTTTCTTCCACTTGTGTGTTTTCTTCGGTCCGTTCTCCTCTTACCTTTGTGGCTGTGTGGAAAACAATTTGGGGCTCGCAGGCATTTATCGATCGTTAGGATTAGGAGGGTGAATTGCGCCCAAGCTGGCGGTTCGAGAGCCGAACGAAATCGATGCGCTCTTAGTGTTCTTCGTCGTTCTTCTTGCACGGAACCGGAAGGGGAAAGGGGAAGGGTGTACGAAAGAGAGAAGAAGGTACCTGCAAGAAACCCATTTCATTCAATGTAAACAAAAAGCCGTTCCTGCTCCAAAGCGAAAAAAGCAATATGGCGCACGCTTGCGGATTCGTTCGGGCGTCTCTTGGTTGTCGCAAGCTCGTTCGAATTGCGGAGCAGCCTCCATCTTTTAATTCACTTACTACGACATCAAATGATCCACACCAACGCGTGTACACTCCCGCGCATACACCCAATGCTGTAGTCGGAAAAGCACCGCAAGGGAAACTCATGCGCAGCATCAGAAGAAGATGCTTTCGTCCTTGTTCGTGCCTCGCCGACGCAGACAGACGCAGCTACGAACACACTGGCACTTGCTTAGGTCTGGGTTTTCGGCAGGATTCTTTCCGATTTCCCCAACATTGCGGGTACCCTTTGCCTGCGCCGAAGAAGCTGTTTCTTTTTGGAGGATGCTGAGAGCAAAATAACGATCTTGATTTGTTAAATTTCTCCTTGCAAACAGTAGAAGAGGGAACGAAATGGAGATGGAAAATCCTCACACAATATAATCTATAAGAGTCCTGAATGTTAGACACACCATAAGAAACATTTTCTTTTAAAGGGAAAATAAAAAAAACAACCAACTTTTTTTAAAGAAAACTTTAAAGGACTCGTTTTCTGCTCGAATGAAATTGCGATATGCTTTTGGCACATGAAAATGTCAAAAGCTTGACAGCTCTTTTTCATTCGCGCGACGAAAGGTGAATTGATTATCCTGTGCTGGCGCTTTTCGAATTGAATTTCCTTTCCCATTTTCTTTTTCTCCAGGACATTAAATAAAGTACGGACTGGCGTAGGCACAGTTCCGAGTTTTCCCCCCCGATACACGTTCAGCTCACTCACACTTTCTCACAACCGTAGTCCGTCTCGCAACGTCCCCATCGAGCTCCAAAGCTCCCCGTGTTCGATAAAGTGCGATAATTTGCTTCGTTACTGTCGACCAGTTTTGCCTCCTTCTTTTCGTGCCGCATGCAACGTGCGAACCGGATTTTCTTTACCGTCGTTAGCCTTTTTGGCGACCCGGTTGCGTGCGACCCCACCAATACACAGAGGCGCGTCGCCTGTAGCCGATACGACCACTAGCAACGCCGGCGGGGGTTGGGTGAATGCTTAGGGGTTTATGATTGGGGTCTTGGGGGTTAATATTTCTCGCAGGGCCCGACGCTCTCCCTCTTCTTTGAAAATTCGTTGCATGCGCACTAACACCACCGCGTAGCATGCCAAACACGCATGCCTTCTGAACCGCACGGTTTGCTTTTCCTTTTCCTTTCTCGCAGTCGGCCGACTCTTTCTTTTCCGTCTTCAACACCGTCCGTGCGAAGGGATAATCGTTTTCGCTCCGTGGTCAAAAATTTACTCTTAACCGTCGGGCAAGTGTGCGTGAATGTGCCGTACAGTGCGAGAAAGAGAGTGCAAAAAAACAAGAGCTGATGGCGAAGATGGCGGATAGAGGGAGAGCCTGCGAGCGCGAGAAGGATGGCTTGATCGCCGTCTTATGCTGCCGCTGGCTCTCCTTATGCTTCGCGCGATGCTCTTTTGTGTTATATTGTGTGTGTGTGGCTTTGTGTTTGTTGTACGCTCTCTATGCTGCCCCCCCTTTCCGCCGGTGCTTAGGTGAGCCGCGTACACGTACGTTCACCTTCGTCTTACCTTTTGCCAGCCCGCCAGGCTCTTCTGAGGAGGGGCGTGTCGCATTATCACGCCTTTAAAAACAATTTCAACACAACCAACAAACGGCCGCTCTTGCGCCAGTCCTTGTTGCTGCTGCTGTTCCTTTTTTACCTTCTCTTGTGCACTTCGTTAATGCTGCTTTATGCTCCGCGAGTGCTTGTAATTGGCCGTCGACCCGCCGCGCAAATATGTTGCTAATAAATAGTTGCTCCTCGGGGCGTTATGTTGCCGGTTGCGGCTCTTTTTCTTGTCCGCCTGTTGTTCGGCTTTGCTTTCTCCTGCCACACCACTTCCATTACCTGCCATTGTTGCTGTCATTAATCACTTTGCATCTTGGGCTGGGCTGCTTTGCTGCCCTTTTTTGTGCGTGCGTACGTCCGTGTGCGAGCCTTTTCGCGCTCCTTCCTATCCATCATGTTGACGATATTATTTAGCGGCCGTGATTTATGAACGAGCAGGCGAAGGAGCCTCTTCTCGCGTCCATCGATCGCCACGGCTGGCGCGAACTTCTTGCCCACGTTCTCGGCGTGTCCCCCCCCCCCCCCCCCTCAAATGGGAGAAAGGGGGAAGGTGGGAGGGATGCTGCGATTTATGCGCACGACGATCGCCAATCGGAAGTTAATAAATGTACATGCATCCCGTATCAGGGCTCCGGGATCCCATGAATTGTGCTGTGCTCGCCTGCAGTAACACGGCTTTCGTCTTCACAAAGCCCTAAGCTTCCTCCAACTTCAGCGCGGAAAAACTTCCCAACCGTACGTGGCCCGAATTCTCGTTCGCCGTAGGAATTTATCCTTGCGTCCTGCGCCGGGGCTGCGGCTTGTGAGTGATTTATTCTAAGCAATTTATGAGGCCGCGCTGCCTTTTGTGCAGCAGCATCCTGCCCAAAACCGTGGTGGCGCGTCACTTTTCGACTACCGTAAACCCGAAACCCCAAATTGCTAAATTGCGCAAAATCTAACTCATGCACATCGATGGGAGAGCACGGCTGAACGAACAAGGGGAAGAAAAAAAAACCCCCCCGAAGACTCGAACGCTTATCGACGTCGCAGCAAAGCGCAACTGTCGCAACTGTCAAACTGGTCGTGTCAAGGTTCGTAGAGTGTCTGCACCTGGACGAGCTCCAGAATGGAAAGGGGAAAAGGGCTCGTCGGGTGGAGACGGTTCGACCGGGAATGCTGCAGAAATTGGTGACCGTTCGCGAGGAGATAATTTATCTCCAATCAATTGACGGTCCAATTTCTACGTTGGTTCCGTTTCGCTTCCACCTCTAGACTGCCATTAAATAAAACGATCCCCTGTGAGTTGTTACGATTGTTATAATCTCTTTTTTTCCTTAGATGAAAATCAAAGAGGCCGCCGCGACAACTAGTGTCGGAAAAACCTGTGCTTTTTTACCTTTTAAAACAGCTTCGGAATAACTTCTAAGCGAACGGAGCCCGAAACATTTGGCACAATTTGAACTAAACTAAATGCCAGCACAATAAAACACACCCTAAATCTCTGTTGTTATACACAATTGAACACGGTTTATAGTGTCGTATCTTTCCGACTCCAATGCCAGCCTGCAATGGTTGTTTATTTCACTTCACGCGAAACAAAAAACCCATTCGAGCCAATTTGGGAGCTCTTCGGGGACTACCACGGGCGCTTCCCGGCTTTTCGGACGATTTATTTGCCCGAGTGGCACTTTTTTGTGCCGATACGTTCATACGGATGCATCCCTCCCGATGGGACCATTGCCGGGCCTTGGCGGGAAGATCCAGCCGAGCGCCGTTGGCCCGGAAAACGGGCTGGTGTTTCTTTTGCCACCGAAATCGACATTTAGCAATCGGTTGTAATCGATAAACACTTGTCTCCGGTGATGGATGGTTGGTTGTGTTCCATGGTTCCTCATTTGCAACCGGTATGAATTCGGTAATTGCACATGCCCATACGAACGTTCAAGTGTTTTAAACAAACGGTTTTTAATTTGTTTAAACAATATTTGCTTAGAGGAGCGGAAGTCGTTTAGTTTTATAAATTGGCGCACTCCTTGTCTTTCGATGATAGACTTCCTTTTGTTGTCGTGCTGCGGTAGTGTATTTTATCGTCAGTATATTGTAATCTTTCCTTCAGGTTCAGTGAGGAAAAACCGGAACCCCTCAGGAGGAGCAACCTGGCTCGTCCGTTCTTTCCAGGGCCAGACGACAACCACAGCCGGTTAAAACTTCGACCCGAAGGTGGAGGCGAACGGTTCCCCGGGACTCGTCCGTAAGTCTCTTATGAAAACAGATGTGTGAATTATAACGCGTAAACGGCGAGACTCCGAGAACGACATACTCGTACTCTCCCGGTGCTCGAACTCTGCTGGGGCCCATAAATCAGGCCGGGATGTGTCCGCCGCACAGGGCAAACACGTTGCGGGAAAATCCGTGCGACGATTTCGGAGGGTTCCGTTCCGCGTGGAAAGTCGACACGAAAAGTCATCCCGACGGACGCAGGCTTGCTCGGGGTCGTGCAAAGGCAGGATGGGCAAAACGGTTTGCATTCAGCCAAATAAATTGGAACACATTCGAAATCCAGTCACTTGGGTAAAGGAGGACTTTTCACAACTGGTAGAGGACAAGAGTGCTTGCAATCTTCAACACTTTTTAAATAATAACCGATTTGAGGTTGTTGAAGAAAAACAATGTAACTCGTTTCATTACATGAATTGAAAAATGTTTGCTTCAGTCGTCCCATGTTTGAACCATTTAAAATTGTTTATATCAATGTCCTCGAAGGAATACATTCACGTAAAAGTACTACGAATATAATTTGTGTATTTTCTGGTATTAATGTAAACCCAGAGTTTTCTTCTGTGCGTCCAAAGCGAGTGTGCATGTGTGCTTATGCTTCCTTTAAATTAATTCCATTCTTTTGCCACTGGTCATGCACTTCATGTTGTACCGCAGCCATCCGCGTGATCGCGTGCAGTCGGTCACGTGGTGATTGAAAAAAGGAAATATGCGAACAAAATAATTACTACCACCCCTTCGTTTCTTTTCCCTTCTTCCCACCGGCGGCGACGACTGGTGCGGGGGCCCGCGTGTTAGAATCGTGCACAAAAGGAAAACCAAGCAAACTCCCGGTCAGCCCGGTTCGCCCGTTATCGGGACAGCTTTGCTAATAATTGCAGCCATTTATTACTCGCTCGCGACTGACAGGAAGGAAAGCAGGCAGGGCGGTGGAGGGCAAAGGATTCTTCGGGCGGGTTTTTGGGTCAGAGCCCCGTTGGGAAATCCCGTGGAGGAGGGAGGGGGGAAAGGGTCGTGGATGAAAGGACGGGAAGAGATGTAAGATGTACTGCCCCGTTCGTCGGGTGATTCGGGCGTTGGTTAATTAAAATGTAAATGTTAAATAACAACCTCCAGGAGGGCCGGATGGCGGCGTGGGGTGAGTTGTGGTGACCATTCTGGGTGACAAGGGGCCGAGGGCGAAGGGGTTATGCTAATCTTGGTCGGGGTGAACAAGAATCTTCCTCCTTCTCCGAGTCGACCTGTTTTCCGGGGGATTGAACGCATAAATTGAAATATCTGATTTGGAAATTGTAAGTACCTGCCACTACTTCAAAAACACAAAACACTAACAACTCTTGGGAAAACTTTACTTGAGAGGAATTACTCATATCTTCAATTATTTTTGTAGTTTTAACAAACGTTTTGAAATCTTGATGGTTTTTTTTTTTTGTTTCTTTTGTTTCTTTAAAATAAAATAAATTTTAGTAAGTTTGTTTGCCGTACCAGTTTGACCCGCTTCAGAAGGCGAAATAAAGTTTTCCACAAACAAGTTTTCCATCTCGACCGCACCCGTATGCTATGGGAATTAGAAATGTCAAACTCTTTGACACGCCTAACTCTTAACGCCAAAGTTTATGGCGCAGAAAGAAGCCGTGTACAATGTGCTGCTCTTGAATATTTCCACCGAACAACTTTTCCCAAATCCCACCGGGCTGGATGAAAACTATTGCAAATGTCACGCGGTTAGAGCAGAGTTTCCACGATTTACTTCTCCGACTCCACCGCAAGCACAATGTTGCCGAGACTATATTGCGAGTTGCACGTGTGTGTGAGTTGTCCCGAAAACGTTTACCAAAGGTTAGGTTAGCCAAAACAATCATTGCCGTGCAGATTCTCTCCATCGACGGGGAGGTGGTTGCGATTGCCCTGCCGAAGTCACGTCTTGTAACGACCTGGTAGCAATCCTTATACACTAGTCAAGTTTCCCTCTTCCACTTCACACCCTGGCAGAACCTTCGCTCCGGGCCAAAGTGACCATATTGTGCGGGCAACAATGTCTCCGGAGAATGCACTCTCGCCTCTCCAATGGCGCCTTTGGGGTCAATTGTTGGGCCGACGGTTGCGTGGAAGATGCACTCACAGAACCGAACAAACAAAACAAAAAAACATGGTAATCGTTCTTCACTGTCGACTTCCAGAAGGAGGTAATTATTATCCCGGCGGAAGACCGAGGCGGCGCAGCGTGTTTGAAAACTCGCCTCAAATAAATCGCCTTAACAAACCGCGCCTTCCAGCGAAGACGTGTGGCGAAAGGGACTCCGTTCCTCGGTAGTCTTCGCTTCATTACAAGATTACGATTTTTTTATCCCCGCCGTTGTGTCACAACCCAACCCGTTTACAATGCGCCGGTTAGCAACATTGTCTGCAACGATTGGCTTGATTGGACGGAAAATTAGATTGGCCCTGTTGCTCCGTTGTGCACGAAACAAACAAGTAATCAATCATCTGTGCAGAGAACTGGCAACCATGGGCCAGTTTCAACCTATCTTCTGCAAAGCTCTTTCACTTTACAATTGTATTGTATTTATTGTACAAATAACAAATAAGGCACATTGGTGTACAGCTACATTGGAAAACAATGCAATCAGACTTTATCCCAGTTCAGATGCTTCGACACTTGATGATAAGTAGCTTCTAAGCAAACACTGCTCGAAATTGCAGGAGTTTTGGCTTCATCGTTGGAAACAAATTCATAACGCACCGGTTAGAAACCTCTTCCTCGTCATACAACTCCCTTCACTTCCCATATCCCCTTCTCAAGTTCGTTGTTTGCTATGCGGAAAGCGCATGAAACACAATAAAAGCCCAAAAAAACCCATGATACACTACCGCGCGTTAAGTCGACCGCTGCACACCGATGATGATGATGATGATGATGATGGGGCGCGAGGTGTCGGTAAAAATTAATCAAATCGTAAACTTAGCGGTACTAAATATGGAGTTAAAAAAACCCGAAAGAACAGATTCGACCAGTCCGTTTGGTAACGGCCGCTTCTCCCAGCGGGTGATTCTCCCGCCCAAAGCAAAGGGAAGATTACACCGCACCAAAGGGGTGAAAGGAAGGGGTGCATGAAAACCGTCAGATGGTGAAGGGGGGAAAACCGTTCCAATTCCAAATAAGAAATAAACATCCCTCCACTTTGGCTGGCCGCATCATTCCGTATCGTTTCGTTTTCCTTCTGTCCCGCTTTATCTTCTCTCTTATTCTGTCTCCACTAAACCTCCCCCCTCCCCACTCCTCATTGCCTCCCTTCGTGCACGATGAAGACGCACGAACGCGGCACGGGAAAAGACGAAATAAAATAATTGATTTAAACCTAATGAACAACTTAATAATAATTATCATTTCAACTCGGAATTATGGACGGGAAGAGCGTAAACACGCAGACAAGCAGACACACACACACACACACGCAAGAGGGTCATCGTGGGGAAAACAAGAAGAGATGGTAAGGATGGGTGGAGGGATTTGTTCTCCCGCATCGAAACGCGCCAAAGCGAACCGCAAAAAAAAACTCCCAAAAAAGGCTCCAAAACAATCATCAACAAGAGAAATGGGAAATCTCCACCAGAAAGAAAACATGCTTAAAGGAGAAGTTGATGGGTGAAGAGGGTTGTGGGGGACTACTAGTGTGTGAGGAAGAGATCACGATCAGGATCGCGTTACGGTGTTGCGGTTGCTGCTGCTGCTGCCGCTGATGAGACCTAATCCGGGGATCATGCTAACGGAGACGACGATCTGTTTTCCACTAAAGAAGACATCTCGTGGCGCGAGGCGGCAAAGCATCGACCAGGCGGCTTTTTGCCTTTTAATTTCATCTCGTTCTCCCTTTCCGCATTGGTTAACATATTGACCGGCGTCTTTTTTTATTTTTTATGATTAACTGTCAGACGGACGGGGCAGACATACATAACAGCACAACCAAATGATAGTTTTAGTGTTGATGTATTTCGTTGCCGCGTCGCGCTCGTCCCGAAGCCGAAGGTTGTGTTTTGATGTGTTGCTATTGTGGCTGTGGCTGAAGCCTGGCGTCGCACGCAAAACGAGACGCTTCAACAATGCACGAGAGACAAATGGAACCTTGCGAGAGTGAGAGAGAGACAAAGAGAAGGCGACACACGGACTGCCGAGACATAAAACATGGGATGAATTTAAGTTCCAACAGAAACGAAAGACTTTCCGCGTCAAGCGACGAACCCGAGTTGTCGGTTGCGGGGGCTAACGCAGTTAATAAACATCTTCATGCTCTTTTAAGGAGAAGAAAGATGATAATCACACCACACTACTCGTGGGTCCCCGAGACGTTGAGGGAGCGGGGGGAGGGGGAAGGGGCTTCCCGCTGCTCGCGCTGATGCGATTCAACAAAATTATGTTTCGGTATTTTAATCTTATTGATCGTTGCTGTAACCGCTGCGGCTCCTGCGGGGGCCTCACGGGGTGAGGGGAAAAGGCCACTGGGAGCATTATATCTTCGACAGCTCGGCGCGGAGCAGGAACCTGCGGCCGAAAGTCTGCCTGGACTTTCCGTTCCCGTACGAGGGCGGTGTCGTAAAAAATGAACTAAACGAGCGTGGGGAAAAGATGTGTATTTATGAGAAACTCACGAATAATTAACCTGCAACGGTCTCCAAGGGAGTGGGAAGGGGAGTGGGTGGAAGGACACGTTACCAGATGGAAGGGAGAAGAAAGAATCGACTTCAGTAACGGCAACAATGGTAGTTATCGTTGTATTAAATTGTTTCCACCGCACAAATCACAACGAAACGGAACACTTTTACCGACGCCCGGCGGAGGAATTCCGTGCGTCTTTTATTCGTTTGTCTGTTTTGCTTCCTCTTCAGGCACGGAAAAACATCCACATCCCGCGAAGGAGAGCGCGAAAGAAAGTGGGAAATATTGAACCGAACCGATCGACGGGCCGCGGAGTTGGAGATTTCAACGGACGGCATATTTCCTTAATCTAATTTTAAGCATCACCATTATCGCGCCTTTCCCGTGGCGCGCTCCCGTCGCTCGTTGTAATCCTTCGCTGATCCTGCGATCGCTTCGCCCCCTCCGGAGAGCCTCCCTGCTCCCGCACCGCGTCGCCCACTTGTGTCTCAAATGATTGAGACATTAAGCAGTAAGCTAGCCATACTTTCGTCACTACTTTCGCTCCCATTCGGCGAGGCGTTGCGAGGTGGAGACGACCCCGAGAGCATGAAATTACCTCCGCGAATGGGAAAAAGCTGATAGGCAAGTTGAGGGACTGGACAAACCTATGATCGACGTCCGAAGACAATGGTGTGCATCAATAAAGAAAAAAGGAATGCCTCCCATCATCGAATAGGAAAGGAAGCGACGAGAAAACTTCAACCCCGAGAGCACACCCGAGCGAAGAACCCGTGATTACGGTGCTGGAGTCTGCCAAGGTGCGCGTGGTAATGGCGGCGGAAATGCGCCGCCGCCAGAGATCAAACGCGGCAACGAGGAATTAACCGGCCAGTTGCGCCGGTTTTGTCTTACCTCCGTCTTCCATTTTTGTGCTCACGGCTTCCTCTGGCTGTTTTCTTTTAATTTTCTCTGCACCTTCGCCTCGGCTCCGGCCGGCGCGAGATCAATTTTCAACTAGCGCTCGTTACAACCACAAACAATCAATCTCCGCTTATGAATCACTTTATTAGCGTGTGCATCATCATCATTTAGGTGGCCCCATCGTGGTATGCGTTTTCTCGGTCGGCGTACTAGCGCCGGGCGTTGATTGGAGCATAAGCGTCCATTGTTTTCTATTTGTCTAGTTTTTTCTTTTTATTTTCTGAAACAGTCCAAACAAAACTATTACTCTGTTGATACTTTGTTTGTTAACGAACAATTTCAACTTTAATTTAGCAGTCTTGAGCTGTCGTGTTTCCAACATCTTTTAGACAACATTAAGGTTTAACAAAAGCCATAAATTGCTGGAAACAACCATTGGGGAAAAAAAACGTAAAAGTTTCAGAAACAATAATAAGCGGAACTCAATAAAGTTCATGACAAACTTAACAACAATCTAAGCAACAAAAAAAAAAGAAGGGCCGACAAGAAAATGAAAGCTCAAACATCTTCTACGAACCGTTTCCTCGGCACAAGCGCACGGACATTCGAAATGAACCGGCCGAGAAAATAAAAATGGAATTGGCAGAAAGGCACAAAAACCCCAGCACACGAAACCGGTGCGCGAAACCGAAAGCAACAACAGGAGAAAAAAGAACAGAAAATGAAACCGAAACAAAACCCGGCCCTTGCGAAAACACAACACCGGCACGCCGAGCCGTCCACTTCAGGCCTGGAAATAATTCATTTGCCGACTATTCAATTACAAAACGTGTAAATAAAGACATTTTCTCACTTCCAATTTTATGCAGGTTTCGTGAAATGTTGTGCCTCACCGCTACCCCCTCCCCCTCCCCCCCTCGAAGCCGGCAGACAGCAGCAGCAGCAGCAGCAGCACAAGCAGTCGCCAGGTCGACCAAACCCGTGTCGGCTCGTTCGCATCCACACAGTGATTATAAACGACGTCCATCCGTCCGTCGGCCCGTCTTTACCACCAGCGATCCCGACCCTTAAAGCTCGCGGCAAAGGCACTTCGCCTGTACCCCCCCCCCCCCCTCCACCCCCACAACTGTTCTCTGCCCCCTTTCCCACTGCCTTCCGCCAACCGAACGCAACAGACGCAGAAGCGGCACTATTTGGTGCGCCGCAAAAGCGCGCGAGAGCCGCATGATGGCATAATAATAATCGTAATGGCGTGACGGAGCCCCGCCGAAAAGGGCAGGGGTAGGGGTGGGGGGGGGGTCGGCCTCAGGGTAGGCGAGGCTGGCTTTTGGGGCCGCGATCGGCCGTTGCTGATGTGGGTAAAGTTAATGGCGGCACGGAGCAGCGTGTGGCGTTCGCTGGAGCCCGCGAGAGGCGGGGAGGAAGCGCGACGGAGCCGCGAAAGGAAGCTTGTAAAAATGCCAACAAACACAACGACTAAATTTTACGCTCTCTTCGCGGTCCACCCAAAACCTCTCTCGCACGCTCAGTCTCTCACTCGTTTCGTTGGCTCCTTCACTTGGTCCTCCCTTTCGCTCCGGTTTCCTTTGTGTTTTTTTTTGTTAAACTTTTCACCCCTATTTTTCTTCCAACCCCCCGGCGGCGGCAGAAGGGGAGGATTATTTCGTCGCCTCCTGGCGTCCTTCCATCCGCTTGTGCGTAAAAAGGAAACAAGTGCTGCCGGGCGGTTTGGCTGCTCCTTTGAACGGCGCGTCGGGAATGAAGTCGTTTCGGGGCGACTTCGCTCGGTTTTCGGAATTAATGAAGCTCCCCAGCGTTGATGAGCTCCAGGACACACACTGCCGGACGGCGGAAACGAGACGAAAAAGGAACAACAGGCCTTTACAGTACGTCTCGTCAATCGGCTACACGTTGCATCATTTATTTATATAGCTTTTTAAAAAGCTCCTTGCGGAATGTTTGGAAATCAGCTGCGGATTGTTGTGAATCGATCGATCGGTCCGTTCACGAAAAAGAACGAAAGCACTTGACAAAAGTTGGCACGCACTGTTCAACGCTTCACCCGGACAACCCTCGGCTTCGTTTGCGCTGCCGTTTTGTCGCACCTACCGACAAATTGATCGCCTTTGGTTGCGTTGCACGCGGATTGTGCGCATATTTGCACCGAAGAAAAGACGGCAGTTTGCAAGAAAACAGAAAGGCAGCAACAACTGAACAAAAACTGAACCCCCCCAGCCCGCTCTTCCCCTGCCATGGACGAACGTCCGTTTCACGCGGCACGAAAGCTTATAATTGATGCCCAAACAGAAATACCTTTAACCACCATAAGCAGCCTCGGACTGGAGTGCCAAGCGCGGAGAGAGAGGGAGAGAGAGAGAGAGAGAGAGAAGGAGAGAGGGAGAGGGAAATGAATGAAAGGCCGACGGGTCCGAGATGCCCGCCCGGGGCTATAAATTGTGAGGAGATAATAAGAGCGAACGTTAAAAGGATAGTAAAACCGAAAATTGAAAACAGCAGAAATAATTTCAAGATAATTTACCGCCCGAAACGGACGGCGATGGCTCTGAAGGCCGCCGCAAGGATCGAGCATGGCTTGGATTGGCCGATTGCAAGGTTGGAAGGGCAGCATAACGAGTGTGTGACCAGCGGCTGCTCCAAAAGCTGGTTAAATATGGTAAGACAATGCGAGTAAAAGGAACGACGGTGATGGAGCTTATGCCGTGCGTTCAGGACTTTACTGACAATTTAGTGAAGCCACGTTTGACAAGGATAAGACAAACCTTACTCGACGAAGACATCCCAAGGGCCCGGCACTAAAGGAAAGGAACTCCCTTCTCCCCCTTGAGGCGCGGGCATCCGACAAACTTCCTTCCGCAATGAGCGGCATTTCTTTTTGTCCTTCACTTCAATCCGGTCCGTCTCTGGTGTGCCAAACATTCCTGCCAGTCTCATTAGGGCTTCTAAATTGCTCTATCACCTGACGCACGGTTTTGGCAGACGCCAAGCAGAACCAAAAAGACACTTTTTAACTGATTCTTGAGCCAATAAACTGGGCGTTAAATATTAACGATTTATGTTTAGTTTCTTTAAGCAGTAAGTACATAAATTTTACTCGAAAATCACAGCAAACTCAATTCGTACCCTCTCAAGGCCGAGAACAAACAGGAACACTCTGAAACACCTACTAATGAGCAACATATTTCAAACTCTTCGCCTATCGCCCACGACACGATCCTCTATTTGTTTTCCTCCAGCCAGCCGAAATGAAATCACCCACTGGGGTGGAAAATTCGCGCGGAAAACGCACGAAGGGAGCGGGCAGGTAAATTAATGTGTCATTTCCGGTCTCTCGGCGAACGAATGGCACGAGATAAGATGTTATCACGAACGTCGGTGTTTGCATTTTAGCTGAAAATATGTGTCTGGTATATGTTTGTTTTCCCTCACGAACGATTACGGTTGTTGCGGGTTATGTTTGAGTTGCGTTTGTACATTCAATTGAGAACTCTTTCTACTTCGACGCCGACGAAAGACTTTTGCAGTAAACTTAATTAACACTCCAACACACTTAACGCGTATGCGCGCCCAGCTGTTCTAAATACAAAAAAAAGTCGTGCCTTTGAATTGATTTTAACCGACACCGCCCCCCGGGGAGGAGGGAACCCCATAATGAATACGTTATTATGTTAATCTGCTTTCAATTTTCCTCTTAATTTAGTTTTTTTTTTTTTCGTTGCCTTCCATCGGCGGCGGTAGCGGCATTGCGTGTGTTGTAGCTACGTGCGTTTAATTTCCGTACGCCTGAAGCCGGCCGAACCTTACGCACACCTACATACACGAGCGCCTTTTTCTATGCATTATTAATTCGGGTTCGGAAAAACACCAAATACCGTACCTGGTACCCGTGGGCCCGGTCTATAATTACCGGTCCGAAAATTGAATATTTTCCTGCTCCTGTGGCGCCATTTTAGCGCGAAACAAATAGGCTCTTTCTTTTTTCGCTGCTGCGGTTTAATTAAAACAGGAAAAAAAATGTCGTTACTGTCGGTTGAAGTTTACTTTGGCTTTGGGTGTTGTTTGATAAATTTGCCGTCGGTAAACCAAACTATTTTGTTTCTAAATACAAACTATTTGTTTGTCTCAATGCTGCACAGTGTTTGTATCACATCAATTACAAAAATATTCTTGACCGTCCCCTGGTGAAACTTAATCAAAGAAATCTCATCTGAGAGGACGCAGTTTGGTTTAACTTTTTCGACCGTTAAATGTGTTTGATGAACAAAAGTTGTGCGGAAAAGTTTGGTGCGTTTCGTTTTCAAACTCCAATCTTTTGAGCTCTGTTTGCGTGCGTCCAGATGGAAATTGTACCTCTAACGGGACGGAGACTTTTTGAAGCGCCTTTTTTGGTTGCGACCTAACGCAATAATAGCAAAACTTAAAACCGCACATAATTTGATTGCCCCTACAGCACAGGGCTGCCTTTCGCCGAACAGTTGCGCAAAACGTTTCCATCTTCCGACGCTCTGGAAAAGCCAGCTTGCCTCCGCTCGGTTCAACGTCGGTACGCACCGCACAGCTCGACGACGAGACGGATCCGCTTTTCCGAGGGGATGTCTGCCATTGCTTCAGCACACCCAAATCCAATTTGGCATCCAATTAATCTAAATTTTCATATACAATCTACTTCTTTCATCTTCCGGCACTGTGGTCCCTCCAGCGTCGCCTCCCGAGCCTTGCTCCAGTCAGCCCTGCCTCCGAGCGTAAAGCTCAGTGAGCTTCACTTGCCTGCCTTGCTCTCGATGGGCTTATGATTTTTTTTTTTTTTTTGGTCCCTTATGGACGATATCGAGGCTGAGTGAAATCGAGCTGCCTTAAATAGGGAAAACATCAGCACTGAGCGGAGGCAGCGAAGAGAAAAAGGAAAATTCCAGCGATCCAGTTTAGTGACAGTTCTGCGCAATCAATGCGCCTCCGGGATTTGGCTAGGAAGCAAGCGATTTTCTAGGCCAACATCGATAAACTTCTGAAATATTTAGCATTTTTAGCCCGGTTTTCTATTTCTTCAAAGTCAAACATGAATATGGACATGCCACGTTTCAGCTGGGAGCACAACTATACTGCAGGAATACACGAAGGGATACTATAAAGGAACTGCGTGGTATGGGAAAAGTTTTCTGAACTTCTTCTCCTCGTTGTCGTGTGGAAGAAAATTCAACTCATTGATGTTCCGAGGAAAATTCCATCATCCACATCCGCCTTTCGGGGCGGCATCTCCCAGAGCCGTTTGAACTGAGGGAAAATCGCGGATCATCGGGCGGAAAATCATACCCCTTTTTTCGCTTTCCCTCGGGACGAGAACATCATTACGATCGACGGGTGATAACTCACCGAGATACCGTCCTTTTCAACACCAGCCGAAAGTTGTGTAGAGGCAAAGGCTGTGCACTGAGGACAAACAGGAGCATTTCCCTACGTCAAACCTGACCTCCTCTGCTCGAGTCCCAGGTGGAATCAACCCCATCTCGAGCGAACCAGAACCCTTTCCGCAAAGTGATGAATAGCAAAAAAGGAAACAACTGCTCACCAAAGCGAGCAAAGCAACACACATACACACACAAAAACCGAAGGAAAAGGGCAAGCAGAGAACCATAAGGACACAAGTGCACCGATGGTAACCCTTCTTCCCTCCATGGCGCAATTGGCCACTTTGCCGGCTGATTTTTCATTCATGTCCTGCTGCCGGCACTGCGAGGGTTTGCCGTTCAGCAAGAAAAGCAAACCCGAATCCAATTGTAATTGAATGGGCATGAAATCGGCGATCTGGTTGTGATTATTTATGAGATGTTTGTACGCTTTTGAGGTCAGAGGGGTTTTCCTCGAGGTTCCCTTGTTCGGAGTCAATATAGTTCAGTTTCACGTGGCTGCACCTGTCCATACGAAAATGGAGCAATTCTTCCCTTGAAGAAAAGGGAACAGGATTTGCTGTGTAATTTCAGTTTGAATATAAGTTTTCGTTTACTAACCCCGCCATGTTATTGCTTATCTGGTCTTCAGTTGCCTCTCAAATTCGCCAAATTTGCCTACCGTCCACCATTAATGCCTGAGAAAATCTAGCAGATTTTGTCTCTCACTTAATGGAACCACATTGATCTCCATCATTTGGGAAAATAAAACAATGCCGAGCGTGTAATTCGAGCCACAAATCGTTATAAATTGTTGACTATTACCGGTAGTAATCGATTGGTCCTAAGTCCTCCCCCTGCTCTAGGACTAGCATAGACCCCTTAAAAAACGAACCGAACCGAAACCGAAAGAGAGGGATGTTGATGAAGCCGAAGCAGGTGAACTGCTGTGGTTGACATAGATTATGTTCGGGTTTTTGTTTTCCCTCTACTTCCAACGACAATAATAGAATCTTCCCCACGCACTTCAACATACGGTCCGGAACGAAGTGTTCGGGGGATCAAACGGCAAGGAACCAATCCAACCATCTGTCCACCCTTCTTGCGCCCGGAACAGAGATTTTTCCCTTTTTTTCTGTTCATTCCTACACGCATTCCCTGCTTGCACAGAATCCCCGCCTCTCTGCGGGGACCGTTTTCTGCACCAGATTTAACTTATTTACGCCAATATTTGCACGGTGGTTTCCTTCCTCCCGGTTTTACTCCTCGCCTTTTTTCCGAGCCCCTTAAGGGTGATGCAAATTTTGCCAAAATTCTGCTGAAGGCGTGAAATCTTTTGCACCAACCCTTTGCACAATTGACCCTTTTCGTTCGTGTTGAGCAAATAAATTCAATCCAACGAACGAATGAACTCCGGCGAATCCTTTTCCACCTTTGTCACATACGTGAGGAAACGTACAATGCTAATCCCCGAGCCACAGCCACAAAGACACCGAATAAAACCTGCCCTGGTGAAGGTGTGCGTGCCTGTTAAACCCGCCACTTGTGCCATCAAACCCAACTCCCCTCGCTCCGAACCATCCCGCCCGTCTGCTTCCGTCTTCGCTACGCCCAATCAAAATTCTCGCCCGGCGAAAAGGCGTTCGGACTTTAGCCACTTCGTGCCAACACCCGTAAAACGGCACGCCAAATAAACCAATTCGTATTCCGGAAGCCAACCGTCCCTTTCCTTTCTCCCAACGGGCTGTGGTTTCTTTTTCGACCCCCGAGAAAACCATACCGTCTTCCCCTACGCCACCGGATGGGTTACGACACAGGGTGAATCTTTTTACGAACGCTTACTTACAGCTCAAACGATTTCCCAAACGCAATGGATCCGTTTTTCCGAATGTGACCATAAAAGAGCACCGCACCACCGACGAGCATGTGCGTGCGTGTGCGTGTGCCGGTGTGTTTGTCTTGGGTATTTTCCTCCCTCCGTGTCAGCCTCGGCTTATTAGACAAATGTGTATCGAATCGGATTTGAATCAGCACAATCATCGACCTCGCCAAGACGGAACGGCTTTTCTTATTGGCCCGTGCGTAAGTGGCTGTATTTGTGTGCCCCTTGCGCTGCGTTTTATTCCCTCCAGGAGCCCCGGAAACACTGGAAAAACACCGCAAGCCGGGCGAGAAGATTTTCCAAACGGAAAATTGGCCCCAAACCGAACCAGTAAATTGGCTAATAAAAGGAAACTTCCAGCGAGCCCCTGTTCGCCGCGGAGAAAGGATTGTGCTGACTCTTGCCGAGGTGGAACGAGGGAAAACGGTTGATTAAGATGGAACGTTTCGGGGGCTCCGAAAACTGCAACGTTTGAGGAATGAGGACAGACCGAAGGATTTATTCGATTACAAGGTAGAATCCAAATTCTGCTGACGCTTCGGAAATTGTTCGTGATTCTGTCTTTGTATGTACTTATTACGTGAAGCGAGACAATGAAAGGGTATTGAAAAGCGCTGATTTCTGATCCAAACGAACAAACTTAACTTTTAAATGTGAACGATGTTTTGAAAAGTATGTGAAGCATCCTTTTGTCCTCAAATCTGAGCCGTATGTGCTTCATTTATAGTATTGAATGTCGAGAAGTCAGCGAATAATTGAACAAGAATTTAAGTTGCCATATTTACTAGATCTTGCTTATCTTTTTAAAAAAATTGGACAGACCCTTTTCTTTTGTAAATAAATCGAAAATATATTAAGCACCTTCCAAGAAAACATTTCTGCACTCAAACACCGCACCCCTTCCTGTGTTCTAGGACCTTTCTCCCGACAAGCAACACCTTGCATAGCCTCCACAAATGTCCACAACACATCGTCTGCCGGTTTGCGATCGCACATCGGCTGTTTTTGGTGAGTTTTGAAATAATTTCACGGATTGATAAGCAGCTGGTACGATTTTCGGTGTGGCGTGAAAAAGGGGTTCGGAAAAGTTAAAACCAACTTTTACGGTGTGCTTTTGGAGGGCAAACCAACAAAGAGAGAGTGTGTGTGTGTGTGTGTGTCGGTGGTTGTCTATTTGGGAAGTGTTTAATTTCAGATTTCCTGCCACTGATAACCCGTTGCCTCGGCGCGACTGTTTCGGGGGACGCGGGATTTGTCACCCGTTTGCGCCCCGTTCTGACAGTTCCATTTTCCCATTTCTATTTCCACATCACCATGGCAACCGGACCGCAATCGCGATGGTCGGTGATGGAAAATCCTTATCTGATTCCTGTTCCCTCCCTCCCCCCTCAGTGCCACCACCTTCCATCGGGCTGCTTTACACGATCCACAACATCATCATCATCCTCGTCGTCGGCGTTGGGCCCATCTTTTAGGATTGCTATAATTGGAAAAAAAATGCCTCCTTGCCTCCGTTCGCTGCTTAGGTCCCCAAAGCAAACAAAAATAGAGAAAAAAAAACCCGAAAAACAACCGAAAACATCCCTACCAACAAAAAGGGGATGGATTCGCTTTTGTCGCTTCCAAACAGACAGCAAGTCAACGACAGGTCCGTGCGCAAACAAGGTTGCTGGCTGTTGATGTTGTTGTTGTCGTCGTCGTCAGCCGGAATGAATTAAATTACATTCGTTACAACTCATTAGCACCGAATGGCGAAGGTTTATGGCGTGGATCCGGATGAGCTTGGATGCGTTAGATGCTGGAAACCAACATTTAGAAAAGGGTTAAGGGTTGGCGGTTGGAAGTGGGCAATTAATTCCTCTTCGCCGGCTCGGGCTTGGAGTGAGGACCTTCCCCGTGCACCGAAGGGATTGAATTGCAGACGAGCGCCCGTGTCAAGTGGTGTGCGTAACTCAAATGCTATTAAAATTTAAATAGTTGAACATGCTCCGCTGCAAACACTACTTTTTGCATGTTCTTTCCTCCCGGAGCCTTCCCTTATTTCAATAAATTGCTGCAATAGAACGAATGATCTAAGACCTCGCCCAATGAAATATCCTTGCTACACGGCCATTGGGGCGTTCTGCGTTCTATAGCTTCGAAACTCGTTGTGCTGTTCGTCCGGACGAATTTTAACGATCAATTTTTAGCACGTTCCGCTCATAAATTCTCATCAAAAACCCATAATGGAACCAATTCGTTCTTCTCCTCGCCGACCGTAAGGTTCTTCGCGATAACGTAACACCGGTGCATGCTTCGGGTTCACTTGCCAACTGTATTGAAATATAAGATATCTCATTTTGCTTCGCGGCACGAGCATCGAGGCGCCCCAAAGCATTCGTTATTCAACTAGCAGGAATCCACTTTTCAATGCACAACGAATAAAATCCTTACGATAAACGGCTGTGGTTTCCGAAAAAAAAAACACCGGCGAAAGAAGGGAAAAAAACTAACTCCGAAAGAAATTCTTCCTCCGCCCGGACGGGCAACGAAATCCGAAACCAATACGGATCGCCGGCCTCAAGCTGATTATGATTATTATGCGACGATGATGATAGTAACGACGATGATGATCACGCCTTTCGTGTGCTCGTTTATGTTTATTGAAAACCTATGGAAATGTATGTTAAGCAGTGGTGTACGGTTTCGGGGTATGTTGCTTCTTGTTCTCCTCTTTCCATTATGCGTTTTTTCTTTGATTTCCGACATCCCGGTGAAAATGGAAGTTAAAAGCTTTATAAAACATCAAGGAAGGGAACAGTATACATAATGCATACCGTCCAACGGTAATGATTGCCAGGCTTCGAAAACTTAAAACAGAAGAAAAACGACCGCTTTTCACTGTGGCACAATCGAACTGAACCGCCCGGCTTGTGCCATGCGATGGGTGAAAAAACTTTCCATATCATATTTGTTGCACGAACAAGTTTTAGCTAAGCACTGAGCCAGCGGGATTTGCCGCAAAAAGGCAACCCGGTATGCAAAACGGCTCCCCATAAACTGCTACCATAACGCGTTTCGTTTCGTTGTTACACGAATTGCGGAGAATTTAAATTCACTCCCATCCCCCGCAGGACACGTTTACGCTCGAACATGCTGGGGTTCAGTGTGGGTTCCTTAAAGGACTCTCCGCACGTCGCAACCTCAAGGGAAACGACAAGGCTGCTTGTTTGTACATCGGCACCAGCTCATTCGCAATCGGAAACCGATTGGGATAGCCGTGTAAAAGTATCCCATCAAGCCAAACGAAAACCACACGCACTTTTCCGCTATTGCCGCGAACATGTCACTTGGGACATGCAAATACAATATGTAGCCCGTGTAAATATTCAAAGTATGTTGCAGTAATAGAAATGGTTCGATTTCAACACGAAGAATAACTGTGAAAGAATGTGTGAACCGGTGGATGGAAAATAAATTGATTTTATTAAGGAAAATGATTCAATAACCCCGCAACTGAGAGCTATTGATTTGTCATATTTCTCCATTGCTTTACCATTGAGGTACAACTTGTAGGCACATGTTGTTCAATTCAATTTTCTTATCATCTACATCCTTCAATATCAAGTAATTGAATGTAAAGAATCAAAAACAATCTCGTTTACTTCCTTACTTGGAGCGAACATTAAAAGTGTGCCATAATCAAACATGGAAAAACATCATCAAAGTTAAACATGATTCGATGGCACAAGAAATACAAGGAAACGATACTGCACAGGAAGCTGATTGCGATTGCAAACCGTACAAAGGCATTTTTAATGGGCAGCTGATAACTTAGCCAGAACTGGCACTGCCGGGAAATTGTGCAAGCCGTCGACGATGGCGAGGAATTCCGGGAAAAATGCTGTTCCTTTCGCTGGAACATCGTTTTGGGGTCACGCCTTTCTGACCTGAAATGTGTGAAGTCCGTTCACTGGCTAATGTCATTGCGCTGTGATTCCTCAATCGATGATTTATTTCATTCTGCTGTGATGGATGCGCTGGTCTTGCTTTCTTTCCGTGAAGTCGAGGAGCAACAAAAAGACGGAGAATTTATGGGTGGCCATCGCAAGCGGAAGCGGATTCGAGTGCTGTCGTTTTAATTTTTTGTTTCTTAACTCCAATTCTGTCGTTAAATTCTTGCCACACAAGCGCACACGTCCTCCTAATCGAGGTGGTCCGAGGCTCCGGGGCGCATGATTCTAATTGGCGTGTTTGACTGGCCGGGTAGTTTTCAAATTTATTTCCCTCGTTTTGTTTTTTTTTATTAGTCAGCGCTGATTTTTTTTTTACCATCCATTCAAAAACTCAAACGAGTCTGCGATAGTGAGGAACGGCGAGACGTTCACGGAACACAATCGCCCGGCACCGGGGGGTCAAGGGGAGGTCAATCCAATCAACTTCCGGCGCCGTCAGCATCACAAACTCTTCGCAGAGCAAACTCCCGAGGCTGAAGAGAAGAATCAATGAACAGCCAAACTCTCCCGTTCCGATCACTTTCAATCGCTGCGTTCAATTCGATTGTGTGGTTTTCCCGGCGCCTCTAGGGGGATTCGAAGCCGAAGCTGCAATCCCTATCGGTCCCAACCGGGCGTTAGGTTAATGATATATGTCTAATCACAAGCCGTGGCGCCACAAGTTCATCGCGTTCTTAGTTGCGGAGGAAAGCTGTTCGGCTTCGCTTCGTACGAAGTAGAAAAACAAAACAAAACGCCTTGCGAAACGGTAATGACTGCTTGCTTGGAGGAATAATAAACAAATTTAATTAGAATTATTCACCACTTAGCTCAAAACCAGCTTTTCAACTCGGACACATAACACGTCCGCCTCGGCGGGGCGCCATCATCACTTGTTTGTGCTTGAGAAATTTTTAAAAAATACCGTTTTCAAACCGCTCCTCACCGCCAGTGCCAATGCATCCCACCCCACGGCACACGCAGAGGGGTTTTATTAAATAAAATTATAATTACCATCAATCGATCCTAAGGATGATCGCAGACATTACATTAATCACCTTACAAGCGATAGTTTCCCAACCGACCGGTTCGCCATGGAAGGATTGCCCTGTCCGCCGACTGGTGCGTTTTGAATATTAATTTGTGTCACGTTACGATGCGGTTAAGCTTCTTTACTCCCACTTGTCTTTGTCTCCTTGAAGATCAATGTTTGCTACGACCCTCAGTTTGGCTTAAAAGTGCTGAATGTGGAATCTCTGTGCCTGCTTAACCCAACAGCGATAGTCTGCCTTATTTTATTTTTTTTTCGCAAAGAGGCTACAAGGTTTTCGACAGATTTGCTCGGTGCGACCAAATGATCTACATTTGCCACAGATTGACGGCAATTAATACACCATACGCTTCAAATGGGGCTTTGTCGCGATAAGGAGACGCAAGTAACGTCTTACTGTTCACGACAAGACACAATCCGCCTAACGTCTAACAAAAACAAAATTCGCAGCAGGGATTGGGTTATCAAAATAACTTCCAAGAATCCGTTCAGCTGCTATTCGCAACTGCAAACGTTAACCGGAAAGCACACATGCACACACAAATTAACTCGTAATCAGCAAATTAGGCAAGACAAAACACATCGCGAGCGATTCGTTCAGATAAGGACCCACGGTCGCCGTGGAGCCGTCGAATTTGGCGCACAAGCTGCTGCATAATTTTCAATCAGCGTGTTGGCAAAGGTCAGCGGGCGTGCGAGTAACGGTTGAGATGCCCGGTTCCCGGATTTGGGCGCGCTTATCCGTCGGTAGACGTAGCTTTGGCAGGGCCAAAACTCGCTGAACTACGACGTTGCTTCCATTTGCTATCATTTCATCCATCAAACCAATGGGAAAAACATCGCCCGTTTCTGTGTGCCGGAATAGTTAGCTAAGAAATCATGTCCAAATGTGTCGGATAGAAATGTTTTCATGCTGCGCGTCGACAAATAGTAACACAATTTTGTTTCGCGCGTGCGCTCTTAGTTCCAAACTTCCCCAAACTGTCAGTCTGCCTGGTGGAAGTCCCGTTTTTCGACCATCCCAAACATATCGTAAAGGGGATCCTAGGGATCAGCGGGAGTCCAAACGCGGGACCAACGGTTTTAACCACGGAATCGGCATCGGCCACTAAATGAAGTTGTTCGGATCTTTTCTTTATTCGGATGCTGCACTGAAAAATATGACACGATCATCGGAGGTGCAGAGACGCAAGCCACTGAGGATCTGCCTTGCTTCGGCAGAGGAAAGAGGCTTCCCATTATCCGATTAGTTACGATTATTATTACACCCATTGACGAGATATGACCGGCAGCAGAACAAGCAGCAGCTCGGAATGCAAGATTGTGTGACGGATCAAGATGTTTTTCCCCTCGCTTCTCCCCTTTTATAAAGCATTTTCCATAACTTGAGCACGAAGTTCCACGGGGTCCGGGGATAAATAAAACTCGGTATGCAAATGTTATCGATTGGATCCGTGAAGACATTATGATATTCGATGATTTTATTGGAGTTGGCAGCAGCGAAAGAGAAAACGTGAAGAAAACCTATGCTTTTCAATAATGTGCGCAGAGGAATCAGATGCACGGGTAAACCCTGGCGTTAGTATTGTAAATCCGTTTCATAATCATTTCTGGGATTGTGAAAGATGTGGATGGTTGTTAGTGGTGTCTCTCGGAATGTTTGAATGTATTGGGTGTTTTGAAATTTTTCCTTTTTTTCAAGAGAGCAACCAAAGGCGGGAAATGTAAGTAAAATAGACAAAAAGACAACATATACAAACTGAAGATGAAATAGTTTGAAGAACTAAATCATAGTAAAATCCGGATGAAATAAAAAGCGTCCAAAAATGTTCTACAAACATTTCGCAGACTGATCATAAATTCATCATAAAATCGACGTTTGATTGCACATTTCCAACATTATTCGGATTTAAAGCGCCTTACTACATTCCACTTAACAGCACCATTCACAATTCCATTCACAACCTTCGCTAAGGGCCATCTAGTAAAAATTTCTTCACCGACTGGACGATCACACTAAAACGGGCTTGATTGCAAAATAAATACGACCCTGGCTAGTCAAAGCTGTCGTAATCGATATAAAATTATACAGAAAAAGCCTCCCATAAAACAGGCGGCACCCGGATTGGCACCAGCAACCGATACCAACAGAAATAAAACTCTCGAAAATCGCCACAAAACGCTTCGGACACTCGGGAGTCGGATTACCGCTTGTCACATCTAGACGAGGGAAGGGACGGGGGGAAAACGGGTGGTTAAAGTTATATTGACTTCCGATTGCCCGTCGTTCGAAAAGGCTGCCTCCGATGGGACGGCCTGGGCGATCCCTTTTCTATGAGTGGTCAATATTTTCGGGTTCTGTTTTCGTCGACTTTGGGTTTATTATTTTTGATGGCTTGTCGATGACAACTCTAAACTCTGCCTGGTAGGATACGTATAAACATTTCCAGATTGTCTCTAATAGATCATAAACCGATCCGCGCAGTTTTATTTCAGCGTATTTTCGTGTCGTTCTAATAAAAGGGAGAAAATGTGTCCTTAAACTATAAAACTAGTGTGGATTAGTTTACTTTCTAGAGCATTATCCTGCGTTAAAACACATTCAGTTTAAGGACTGTAGCCCGTTTCAGAGAACTCAATTTTCAATCTGTTGCTCCTATGGTTACACTATCATGTCACTTACACGCTTTATCATTATACTCATTAGCACAACCAGCATAAGCAGTTGACAAAAATGACATTCTTCTCGCAAACATGTCACATCCAGGCGTGTGTTTTAGTTTATTATTTTTATTTTGTGTTTGCCTATCAACATTACCCAAGCCCATCATCGTTCGATTGATCGCCAATTAGAGCAGATGAGATTGAGACAGCAAGAATAACCGCACTGGAAGCCCTTCGGAAACTCGCCGGCTTCCAATTACTGTCATTATCGCGACGACGAAGACGTCGAGGACGTCGCTTAACGTTGGCAAATGTTAACGTCGCCGGTCGGTCAGGCCAGCCGACCTTATCCAGCCGCTTAGACAGTTCCATCAATCAATCTGCAAGCCCGGGAGCTGCCTCCCGATGCATTTTTATTTTCCCCAGCGCCATAATTCAATTACTGCCAACGCGAACCATCGATGGGGTGTAGATTGTTATTAAAAAAGAGTCTACAACATTAAAATGATAATAACGGGTGCAGGAAATGAACTCGTTCGTCTAATAGCGCCACGGGACGCCCGGGAACGCTGGATGTCGGCTTCGTTCGACATTTTGACTGAATAATTGCTCCGTCGCAATAAGATCCCCAGCTGCAACTACACCGCGCCGCATCGGTAATGGGTGTTAATAATCGTACTTGGCATGTTGCGCTCGTTAGCTCGTGGAAAGTAAACAATTACATTACACGCTGCTACTGCAGTTTTGCGCGCTGGCGAAAGACGGAATCCATCTGGCTCCCGCCATCCCTTCGAAAAACAGCATCGCCTTGATGGGATATAGACACTTGCTCTTTAAAAGACGTCTAATTAGTACTCAATTTTCCTCCGGGGTGAGATTTACACGCGATTTGATTTAATTTTCACAATCTTACACATTGAGTGAACTAATTGAGAACCAGCGGAGAACCCGGGTGGCTAGCTTTGAAATACATCTTTCTCCAGTGTCCAGAATTTCTGAGTCCACGAAAGAAACACTTAGCTGCACTTACCTCGATCATCGTTAGAGTCTTCGCTCGGTGGTCCCTGCATGGTGCGGTGAGGTGATATGTTAGGATGGGAGCCACCGTTCACGAGTCCCCCCGGCAGGCTGCCCGCGCCGGCACCCACCCCGACGCCCACGCCCGTCCCCGCGCCTCCCCCCAGGCCGGACAGGTTGGGAGGACCACCGGGCGGCCCAAAGCGGGGCCTCGTCAGAAAGTGTCCGCCGAAAACGTTCGGCACGCCGAACTGCAGGAACGGGGCCCACTGTGGGGGCACATTGGAGCGGTTGCGGGGCGCCAGCTGGGCCGCCGCCGCCGCCGCGTACAGCTGCAGCGCCGGCTGCGAGCCGAGCGTTTGCAGATTCTGCAGCATTCCCTGGTGCTCCAGGACCATCGCGGGAACGACAGCGTCAACGACTGCGAGACGTCAACGGTTGCGAGGTCGATCGCACCAACTCATGCGGACGATCGACGGGCCGAATGACAAAGGAAGCTAACGGAAACTTTTCGAACCAAACCGAAACCGCAACGAACTATCACTGGCACGTTCCAACAACGAAGATTCCTCCAGGCACCAATCAAGACGTTTGTCCAGATCACGAAACAAACACTTGGACCAATTCTGCACTTCCACAAGAATTATCAACACTGTGGTTCAAGCTGCGTGCGTGTATTTGTCAGTAGCACATGAAATGTTTCACATTCATTCACAGGCAAGACTTTTTAAATCCCACTTTTCAGTTTTATGGATCACCGTCACCGTTTCACCGTTTTTTGTAGACCGAAATAATGTTTTGCCGATGGTTGAATTTTGTATTTCACTGTTTGTTATGCTTTCTAAAGACTTCTGGTCCTCAGGTTTGGACTGGTGAGATGGAGAAGCACGTCAGCCCATTACGCCGACGGGTTTTACAAACGGCGCATTTTCAACGGCAATATTGCACTGCATCACATTCTGAATGCTATTAAACTTGTGATATCAATCATGGTGAGAGAGTTTTTGATTTTCTTCGTACACTTTTACAAATTATAACCAGGTTTCTTCACTTAGGGTAAAGTTCTTACTTAAATCTTGATCTGGATCCACCATTATGCACTTTTTTAAACTTTCCAAGTTCACTTGATCACTTCATTTGATACTTATCGACTCTATGAATGAAAAGGATTTCAAGAAAAATGTTGTAAATAAGCGAAATAATTGAACTACCTTTCCAAAACCCCTGGGCATATGTTATGGTTGGGTCATTCATGAGAATCTTTAAGCTCACACACCATGCAACAACCTCTTTTGCAAAATGCTGGCGAACTCATTTCAAGAGCATGCCCTTTTGCCGACGGTTCGACACTTTCTACTACACTTGTGTTTGTTAACTGCAATACCTCCTTGTAGGTATCACTTCCGCCGATATTATAAGGCTGATTCCACTCTCTGACAATAGTTTTTTAAGATGTATAGCAAAAGTATTGTTGAGATCCATAATACAATTTTTCCTTTTCTGATTAGTTATTCCCCCTTTCTTACTGGCTTAATGTTTGTGTGTGATTCGGACAATTCCAACATTATTTGCCACAAGCATAATTATTCAAAAAAGTGACTAATTGAAAGTTGTTTGATCTTTGCTCTGCCAGAATCTAACTCTATGGTGTAATTTGTTTGCAATTATCTATGTTTTCTGAAATCTCTGCCAATCTCGAAGGTACTGTGTCGAAGCTGCGGGCTAAAGTTCGTTCGAAGGTCGTAGTCAAAATTGAACCAAAAGGTTCGGCAACTTGACGTTATTGTTCTGTTCCCAACGACGTTGAAGGTGATACAGCACACAGTTAAGCACACAAACATTCACACTGTTTCCCCAGCACACGGTTCGGTATAATATTTGCACAAATACCCATGAAAAAGAAGCTGACCCTTCCGCACACTGCGAACACTGAGAAGGTCTTGTAATAGTGTTTCCGATCAATTTGCAGAGGTCAGAAGGTGTTGTTCGTTCTTTTATCACCCGGCGTGGAGATATGATTTCATAAATTGATTAAAGGGCACCGATTGAAAGTCACATCCAATGCCACTAAAGTGTCGGAAATTGCGGAAATCAAAGAGCATCTGAGTCGTACTTTTCAACGCGAAAAACAACTACCAAATCGCTTCCCGATTGCCGGGAGCAGCTGGAGCGGAGAGAAAAAGAACCGAGCGTGCACAAACACTACCAACACAGTTGCATCCAGTGCATATGCAGTTCCATGCAATCGCTGCAGTTCGTGTGCTGGCGGGGCAAAGAAACACAACACACAATTGCACAACACAAACTAATGAACGACCGCGTGCATTTTCTCGTCATCTGTCAGTCGCGGAAAACAGTCCACTGGTGGCGGCAGCAAATGACGGAACGGAATGGTCGAAGGTGGTTTTGCTAGCACATTTGTACGTTTATCATTCGTTCACGATAGCACGTTCAATGGCTTGTAATCGGTGGATACAAAAAAGACTTGTCGAAGCTCAATCCATTCGTTGGTCACAGTCCTTGTTTGCTATATTGAGTTCCATAACTGCACCACTCCACACTTTGGTCGCTTCCGTTAGATTTCCTCACCCACCCAATTCTCAGTCCGCAGCAACAATTGCCGATTTGTTTACAAAACCCTCACACGGAAGCTAATTAAAATGCCATCCTCTTCTGATTGCTGGGCGCATTTTGGGGGATGGAAGGATGGCAGACGAATACGAGTACATCCGCAACACACCCTCACACCGGTTCGATCGATTGGGCACGACGGAAGAGAGAATAAAAGTACCGCAAGCGTGAACGGGAGCGATTGAAAGGGAAAAACCGACTAACGAGAGAACACAATTTTCACCGGGAGGGATGGGAGGGGGGGGGAGGAGGCACATTTACCGGAAGGAAAATCAACAAACAGCTGTCAGAGGTGGCTGGTCCTGGTAACGTCTGCCAAAGGTAATCGCGCTCCACCGATGGCAGAAAAACACCGCTAAAAGTAACACAAACCTCAAAAGGAGCACACCGTTACCAAGCGTTACCGGGCGTTACGCGGGTAGTGGTCTGCAAATATCACGTAACGTTAGGCGTTTTTCGTTTGTTTGTTTCCGTTCTGTCGTGGCCACGCGTAAACACACACTACCCTCCACTCTCCTGGCCGCTCCTTACCGAATGAACGCGAGAGAAACAATCCGCGGTCTGCACAGAGCCACCAGAGCCCAACAGTGAAAATGACGACGAGCACGACGATGACGACGACGGCGACAGCGTTCGGTGCATGTGCTTGCAGCGTGTTCGTGGCTGGAAAACTGACGGGCCCGTCCGGCCGAGGAAAGCGTCCATGCCGCGTCGAGGCTGCGTCGTAGGGTCGAAATATTTTCGCTCCGTCTCTCGTTTCTACCCTTTTCTCGCTCGCACACCACACGCGACACCCACACAAATGCACACGCACACCGCGATTGCCTCTCTAAGCACATGCCATGCGCGCGGCGCGAGGAAGTACGCGTCTCTTGCCGACGTTCCTCCGGATGCGCGCTTGCCTTTCGATGGGGAGTGAATAGGACGCATCAACCCACACACACACACACACACCCACATAGAACCGCAGGGCTAAGGCACACACCATCCTAAAGCGGCCTCATCATTCGTCATTCGTTTGCCACCGGCGCAAGGAGCTGCCGTGGACGGTGAGTTCGTGGGAAGAAATTTGAGGTGAGATTTCGCTCGCCGGCGTATGTATGCGAGAGAATGGAATGGGCGGAGCGACGGAGCGGATCGCACACGCACACACCGCCAGACAGGATTGTTATGGCCGTCAGAAAGCACTCGAAGCCACGCCCATGCGGAGTCGCGGGTGACATCTTTTCGGCGCGGGGTCGGGAAATTGAATAGAATAGAAGCAAGAAAAAAGGTTCACACAAAAAAGCTGGACTTGTGGGATGGCTGCGGGGAGGGGCGGAAAGGGGGGCCAAGGAAGGTCGAAGGATAATTGGATTTATAGTGCGCGTACAATTAGCTCCACCCAGTGTGAAAGTCGGTCGGCTCGTCGGTTCGCATTCCGTATGATTGGTGTGTGTCCTCTGCTTCCTTGGGCCCCCTCCACACCTCTTCCCCCTAACCTCACCTTCCTAAGCACTCCTTTGCTCAAGTACAGACTCCTGCTGTACATAAATACTCACCCATCCTCCACCCAACCCCTTTCCCCCCCCGCAGCAATCTGTCTCACTTACTCCATCGGTAAATTATGCACACCGACGGTTTTGATAAGCGTCGAACGAAACGAACTTGCCACTTCGCGTCTCCACCATCAGCGGAAAAACGTGGAGCTGGTGAGGAAGGGGGCCAAGGGGAGGAGAGGGGTTGCCGTGGGCGGTTGAGATGGGTTTCAATTTCACCGCGTGCTACAGAACGCTGCACATGTGTGTGGGAGAGCGATCGTTTTGCGCGTTTGACATACGCAACCGTCGCACGAGAAAGGTTGCGAATAAAGGAACAAAAAAAAAAGATGGTGCCGTTTTGATTAAATTTCCCCCACTTTTCCCCGTTCTTCGTCTTCTTCAGCGCGGTTCGCTCCGGTCGGGATCGGTGTGTGTATTGAATTTAAGTAGATTGTACATAAGTTTTCCACCTTCTTCGTTGCGTCTTCGAAGTATGCGAGCGCTTTTCCGGATTGGGGAGCCGGTTCATCACCGAGACGCGGCTGGCGGGAAGGGCATGGAATGATGCCGGTACACTGTATATCATAATTTTTCATCCCCATCTCCCGGAGGCTGCGCTTTTGCCTTTTTATTGGGCTGTCCATTTCTGCCATTTCACCGGACAGAACTCCAGAAACCTCGTCCCGGGAAGCTCGGGAAATTTACGTGACGTTGAACGTTTTCTGGAACGGCAAGCCACACAAATGCTTAATCGCATAGAGGCTCGGGGGAAACGTTTCGGGTAGCTCGACCATTTTCCCCAACGCATTTGCTCGCGCATTATCTTGCAATCCTTGCAGATCAAATTCAGGAAGAAAGCGAGGCGAACTTGCGTTGGGATGCCTGTTTTTCCATTGATTTCCCAACGTAGCCGTAGGATCCTACTGTGCCTTTCATCCTCTTTTCAGGCCGGTTTCAATTTAATGTATCTCTTACTGCGTTAATGGCTGCGGTTTTGCTTTGCGTTTCTTCTCTTTCCTTTTAAGCAGGCAACAGCTTGCCTTTGCGTTTTTTTAATTGCCCTCGGATGATGATAATTTCGACACTGGAAATAATTCCCAAAAAATAATATTCCATGCTCCATTCTCTTCCGGTCACTCCACAAACGAGAGCAACATTCGGCGAACATTTGGCACATCCATATCCTCTGTCGCCTATTCCTCTCTTCCTCCGTGTCTCTCTTTCTTTCTCTGTCTCTCTCTCTCCCCCTCTCGGAAAGTTTGGGAAAAGCTCTAATGCCAATTGCGACTGATTTGCCCACTTACGCGCGTAGCACGGCCTGGGACTTTTCCCATTTTATTTCTGATGCAAGTGAAACGTGACTACGACGGCACGAATTTATCCTGATTTGAGCACCGACGGTGGGCGTGTGTTGGCGCTTTATGTATGCGGTGCGGTTGGTTGCTCGTTTTTCTTTTTTATTTATTTCATTCCATCTACCCTCTCCCCTACCCCCCCTCTTCAACGCCATCTCTCTCGTCTTCCACGCAGGGACATTTTCTCGCCCACGATTTCTGGCTAGCAAACCGTTTCCGTACGTTTCCTCCACGCCATATTTCACAATTCGCTGCCCAATTTCCTGCTCGTAAGTGTCCTGTTCCTTTTGGGAGCTGATGGACTGTATGTACTTGCCAGCCAGCTTCACGCAGGTTTTACTTGGTATTTTTCAAACGATTCTTTATTTCGTCCATCGTTCTCGTTCGCGCTCATGCTCGGAAAAACCTTCTCCCTCTCTCTTCTCTTTCCGCTCCGTACACTCGTTTTGCGGGGGAAAACTTAACTTAAGGGAAGGGAAAAGGTACAAATGTCACGTACGGCACTTTAGCGAACGATTCCACACCGTAATAGATCTCAGCAAACGCAGCGCCCATCATAAAAATCATCGTTGCTCCGACAACCCGGGCTGCTAATCACGATTGATTAATTTTTTGTTCCTCCCCTCGGCTCTCTTTCTCCTTTTATCTCTAGCTATCTCTCTCTCTCTCATTCATTCGCATTTCGCGTCCTCCCCTTCGAATTTCGTGACCGTGCTCCCCGTTTTCTCTCTCCCTCTTTCCTTCCTCTTTCCCGAGACGACTCATGCTTTGACCACAGCAAAGCAAAAAAATCCTTCTTCCAACTTTGGGATGCTGTTGGAGAGTGTATATTTATGACAGGGCGATCATGTACACCTACCACCTACCATCTCCCGCCGTACCCCCCCTACCCACACCGCGGCGAGGCTGGCAACATGGAATGATAACCATTTTGCTTCTCCGACAGCGCCGCTCATGAGCTTTTCATCGATCGATCGACCGGTTGGAAATAATGCTGACACCTCGGAAAGCACTGATTAATGAGAAGATACACCCACGGGTGTGCGAAGTGGAAAACAACCCCTCCCCCCCCCCCCCACCCACAGCTTCCGCTCGGCCTGGAGTCCTTCCTGTGGCGCGTTTCACCAACTTTGTTGCACGACCAAATTACCCGAGATGCCTGAAGAAACGGGGAAGTGGGGTGTTTTGCCTTTTTGCGTTTGCGTTTCAATTATCGTTGCTGAACAAATTAACATAATCGAATCGAAATTCAATCATGGTCTCATCGGAGCGAAAATTCAGGCTGCAGCTTCTGTGCGGTTTCGCGACGGAAGAGTTTATTGTATCGTAAATGACGCGAAAAAGAATGATACTATCAACCAAATCATCAATTATAAACAATCATTAAAATATACACGTTCTTAAAATTCATGTACTGCCTGTTTGTGAAAACTTTCTTTGGGATTATCAAATAGAAAAGAAAGTTTAAAGCCGAATGAATATTTATTAATAATTATTCCACTAGGCCGAACAAAAGCTTTAAGAATTTTTTCAAGTACTTTCTGCTGACTGAACTGTTTCGGGCCTTTTGTTTTAGTTTAGTTATTCATTTTCAAAGCAGTATTTTATATTAAACTATTTTGAGATTACTTATTATACTTAAATTTCAATTTGTAAATATTTTTCAAAGCAAACATATCGTATTATATTTTTTCTAAATGTTTGGTATTCAAAACACGAATCAAAACAAGATTTCAACAAATGCATACATTAAGACAGCATAATAGATATTATCCATTGAATTTAACATCTTTAGAAATGAGTTTTGAATAAAAGATATGCTCCCCTGGGAGGAGAATAATATTATGATCCCCGCTTAAAATTAATCAACTGTCACGATGCTTGGCGCTGTTTACGACACAAGCCAATTTTAGCCACGCACCAGCAAACACACACCGCACGAGAAAGTTTCGCACAATAAGCCAGAATTATTGATAACGCACAAATGCACACCGGGACACGGAGCAGATAAATGCTGCATGAATCTTCGCCTGCCCTTGCCTCTCCCAAGGTCCTAAGGCTGCCTCCTTTTAACACCGCGGAACATTATGTAGCACGTTGGTTGGTAGGCTGGTGCATCCATCAATCCGCCCGATAGCGGCAAGTGGAATCGAATTAGCGCGCAATTATGAGCCAGATAGTCGTATAGTAGATAGTCAGTAGCGAGTCGGGGGGTTATGTACTCGCTACTGTGTCATAAATTACTTATGCAAATGCCACCGACCGACCGACCAACCGGCCGTGGCCGTGCCAAGTGTGCCAAATTTGCTTTTCCCCGAGCTCCCCATCCCCGAGTTTCCTCGCTGCCGCACTTGGCTGAGTTGAAAATCGATAAAATGGCACCTGACTTGGGGGCGTGTGATGTGATGGCACTAAACTCCACCGGATGCCGGAAGGTTGCTACCAGATTGTTTAGTTTCATTAAATGATTTTCACTCGCGAGCGACTTTTCCAGCTGCGAACCCGCTGTCCGGTTGTTAATTTATTTCAATTTAACGCTAATGTTTTATTAACAATTTCCACTGCTTTCGCGAGTGTGGCGGGCCATCACACACACGCATACATTTCAGTCCGGCGGTGTCTCCTGTAATGAGGTAGTGAAAATCATTAATCTACCGTAGGTGCGAAATTTATACCGCAATTAAAACGTCCGATGGTCAATTGAATCATGGCATGCCGTCAGTCGGACCAGAAGCTATCCTCAAGATTGCCTTTCTCCACCCTACGGCTCGGTTATAAACTCATCGTTGTAAATGGAAAGAGGAACACAAGAGAACAGGAAAAACTGTGAATTATTCATCTCAACATTTTCTTTGGATTAAATTACGCTCGTAACATATGATACGCAATAGCCATCGTCGTTTTTCAGTCTTTCTTTTTTACCCGCGCGACCCAAGTTTTAGTTTTTATTTAAAGGAAATGGAGCAGTTTAAGTCTTAAACTTATCAGTCAAGTAATTTAAGTGTTAAACATAATTCACATCAGTAAAGGTAACCAATGACGATTGACTCACAGTAAGATGAATTCTTATGAATTTTTAATTTCAAAATGTTTATCAAACGTTTCAAGCAAACAGACCAACATTTAAATTTAAAAAAAAATAAATGTGCATCCAAATGTAATTTATGCTCGAAAAAGCAATATAATTAAAATGCCAATCCAAACCAAATGGAAAATAAATTAAAACATTCAAAATCAGCCCTCATCGTCAGCTACCAACCGAGACAAACCGGGGGTCCAAAAAACCATCGACGGTGGAATTGTTTTTAATTCGAGCGCATTATTTTCTAACGTTTATTACCAGATTATGACGGTGGAAAAGTTGGCCATATAATTTATGGTCGTTTGCCATTCGTTGCCTTTTTTCCCTGGGTTTTGTTTTTCAATCGCCTCCAAAAAGCTCCCGCGCACTCCGAATTTCCCGCCTTTCTTTCAACGTCGCCGTGTTGTGGGTTGTTTTTGAAGGGGAAAGGGAGCAACAAGGGAGATGGGATGAAAATCTCAAAACCAAACACCCGAAACGACGCAATTTTCCTGTACGTCTACCGCAGGACGCCCCCGCCCCAAGCTGGCAACGGAGCCAAACGGTATTCATCTTGATTTCATACATTTTTGATGTGCCTCCTTCGAGCGAAGGGCTGAGAGTTTGGGGTAAGAAAACGAGCCCGGCTGCTGGTAAGAGTCAATGGCGAAGAGAGGGGAAGAAAATAACGTCGCAGCACCGGCTGGGAAGGCAGGCTGTCGCCGAAGGTTTGGAAACTTTCCAAAAGCAAGCATCAAAGCATTAGCCACCGAACGGCGCAAGGCAAGGGGCGAGAGAGGAGAGAGTCACCCCCGGGGGGAATGGAGAGGTTTGCTTTTCTGGAGATCTGATTTTAATGAAAATTTACAGAAGCGACATAAATAATTCGGTGCAGATTTTTATTCATGGTTGCCAGCGCTGAAGCGTCGCCTCCTTGAGTTTTTCTC
Organism: Anopheles atroparvus; assembly: GCA_914969975.1. Taxonomy (NCBI): domain Eukaryota; kingdom Metazoa; phylum Arthropoda; class Insecta; order Diptera; family Culicidae; genus Anopheles; species Anopheles atroparvus. The sequence continues at coordinate 46,245,144 of CAJZCY010000001.1, read as the reverse complement.
CGCTATACTGCGCTTGCGGAATCAAATGGCTGCTCCTAGAGGGGAGGTGGTTACGAGCTCTAGTGGGGAAGCAAAGGGTGCGGGAGGAATGATATTACAATTATATATATGAATATTACGAACGGCATCCGAATGAAACGAAAGTCAGCTTAGAAACAAGGCCATATCTTTTTACTGCGCTTCGGCAAAAACAAAACCAAAAACCGCACATTGATGGCCCCCATTTTCTTTCAATTGGTTTTTCCCCGGCATCGGTCAGGTCGTTTTGCCCGGACATTGTGGAATACGGATCCCGGCGACGTTGTCACTACCGAGGCCCTTAACCCTCCCCAGAATCGGAAACTCTTTCGAACGAAGCAGCACCACAGCATCACAATCGGAAGCTAATTATGGTGAAATTGATTTTCCGCCTGACCTAGAAGCTTGCTGGTTGTTATTTATCCCCGGAACCGAAGGAAGGCTTTCCTCGCCCGGTTCCGAGATGATCCGCAATCCAAATGGTATTTCCTGTTGGCTGATTTTCCTACCCGCCCCAAGGCAAAGCGAGGGAAAAGGGAATGAAATCTTATCCTTTTCCGAGCTGCCAGTTTCTCGGTGGCTGATAAGAGAAATGGAAACGGAAGGATCCCGAAGGGGTGTTTGTGTGTTCTGGTGTGTGTGCCGGAGAATAGGACAATAAAAGGACGAGCCGGGAAAATGAAAACACGGAATGAGCCCCCGGCAATGTTGGTTTATTATTTTTACCCCGCCATAATAGATTCCGTTCCACTCGTCCTGGGTCATGGGTTTTGTGTGGCAAGAACTTTGTGACTACTGTATGATCTGCGGTGCTAGGATAGGGACGAAGATGGCAGCGAACGAAATTTATGGTAAATATTCATCGCTTCGCTCGGAGAAGAAATGGATGGCCTTCCGAAGAAATGGCCATCATTGCACCGCACAAATTTGCTCGGTTTTCGGATGCTGCGGCATCGTGGCGAAGGTCAAACATTGGCAGTGCTCAGGTCAATGCAATGACACGTGATTTCTTTTCATTTTCATTCAATGATTGCTGGTCCTCCATCTTCAAGACGTCTACTTTTTCGTTGTTCATATTATGGATGGTTTCGATTACGATGAAATATCTTTCGTCTTTTAGACAATGGATTTCTGGGACGGAAACAGAACGTGCAAGCACATATACCATATGTTTCCTAGCTATTTTTCTCAGTAGTTGCTGCAAATGTTGCACTTTGCAAACTCATACCTTCACTCGGGCTTGTCGGATTGTGCTAATGCTTTCCGTGCTCTGGAAATGCTTTCCACGGTACCATCAAACAAAATGTGGAATGATGATGTACGATTGATGTGATCCATATGAATTTGGATAGATAGGAGAAGCAGCCGAACAAATGGATGCGAAATCGGAAATCATGGATTCTATCGTGCGGTAGATCCCGGGAAGACTGGGCTGGACGGAGGCTAAGCGACTGGTGATAAATCAGAACAGATTTTTCTTACTCCATACGCACTTCATTAATTTAAAATATCACATGTTTCCAATGGTCATTTGTTCCAATTTCCATATCCCTGTCAATTGACCTATTCATTTATTTTATCTGTCTATCGAGGTAATGTGAAATGGCCTGGTGTCACGTGTTTTTGTAAAATCTTAAACCTTCATATTGATCTCCTTTTGAATTTGGGTTGCGAAGAATATCAAAAGAATGTCAAACGATTAAGTTAAAACATTACACTGGTGATTCTCTCCAACATTCGTAGGCCCAACGCTCATCCGATATTTCCTGCTGCGAGAGTTGCAGGTGAGCTAGGAACGAAAGAGCGTGTCCAAAAGAGTGGTTCTGCCCATCACTAGCGTTGGGAAGTGTTGCCAAGCATACGTCGAATCCGAATACAGAGTTTACAAAGCAAATTTGAACTTTTTTGCAAATTCATCCTTTCAAAACGGCCAGTAACCAAAACTTTTGTCTCGACCGAAACGTTTAATTACGATAACTTCGCACCGTCTATTGCAATTATAATTTAACGATATCAAAATACCGTAATTTATCATGCGTTTCAAATAAAAAAAAAGAACCTGATGGTAAGATTATCATTTCCAACACTTTTTTCAACTAGCAAAGTTTATATTCATAAACGTACGAAACTGTCCTTTGAAAAGTACAATAACCATTACCCTGTAAACCTTTTTCGGATATCCATTTCCCACCTCAAATAAATAATAACGAATTGATTTAACAGTTTTATATAGCTCTTCCCTTTGTTCATTCTTTCGCTTCTTTTCTTTTTAGTGTAAATCTCTTGTTCGTGTGTTTAGTGAAATACGGTGATGATGTGAATCGTGATAAGACTTTGTGTACGAATGCTGTTTGTGATGTTTTCTTATTGGCTGTGTTGCTTCTGGCGATCTTACATCCAGCTGGATGCTCAGACCTGTAGTTCCCGTGTTCGGTTGCCATTATTCCCTTACATTTGCCTCCCCAACGCAGGTGCTACTCTAAAATGCCATTTGAGATGTATGTATGTTTCTTCTTTTTTTCCGGTTCACATTAACTATAACATCGGTAGTAGGTAACATGCTGCTGTTTTAACGGGTTTACTATTAGCTGTTTCCATTCTGCTGCGCCACAGACAGTTCCGCCTTAAATTTCGATTGCGTTCTTCTCCTCCAAACTCATGTGTGGCTACAACACTTCATTAAATACCTTCTGTATGTTCCATAACTCCAGTTGCCGGGTTTGTGTTTCGATACTTTTGTGATCAAACACGGGGCTGCTTCTCCGCCGTTAACATCTAGTGATCTGTTCCTCTGTTTCATTGTTCGGACTTCTTTCGTGTTGCAATTTGTATATTGTTTTTGTTTTATCTAGGAATATCGGAAGCGTTTTAGGTAAGTATTAGGTTAAGAAGGAACGACGAGTTGGTCGGACGAAGAGAGAAAGATGGTTGATATTATTGTTAAATTGTTTCAATCTGTATAGTTCATAATGTTATTTTTCGTTTGTTTTTGCTTCAAACTAATGTTTCCTCTTTTGTCGTCTCTTCCCAAAGTTGCAAGAGTCCGATTTATCCAACAAGCAGTGAACAATTCATACGAAAAGTGTCCTCAAATTAATTGAAAGAGGAAATGTTATGAGGAAAAAACAACCATAGATCGCCTGATTTCAAAACATGACTGAAGTAGTGTCTTTCACAGAAGTAAGCGTGCATATGCGGCCGGATTTCGAGTCTATTGTAGCAAGGGGAAGCTAGGAACATTTGTGGGCAAATCGTTGCGGTGGAAGTAACATTCGGCGCAAGTGTTACTCATACGCAAGCAGCGTTGATAGAAAACGGCCATACAATCAGAACGGCTATATCAAAATAAATTTAATAACCTCCATATCCTAATAATATTAATTACCCTTACATATTATTACCACCAGTTTATTTTTGCCCTAAACCGAACGACCACAAACACAACAAGACCAGCTTGTATGTTTCACGTGTACTATTTTTTAAAGTTTGTTTTTCTGTTCTTCCTTCCACTCGCACCTACCAATGTTTGTCACCGTCTGCATTTTTTTTTTTTTAACTATCGATTCGGAATATTCGCTCTGCTGAATTTCTCACCAAGTGTTGCGCATGTTATTTTTTATTTTGTTTTTCCTTCTTCACCCTATGCCCGATAGTTTTATACTTATGTATTTTTCACTTACTAATTTTAAGCACCTTGCAAGGGATCAATTGTTTGTCTGTGTTCAGTATCAGCTTCTAAGGTCCGCGAAAAAACAGCAATCGGTGAGTGTCGTTCTGTCAATTTCAATCCCTCGTTCTCGACTACGGTCTACCATTTAGCTATCCCTTCACTGTGAAGGGTCTACAACATTCGCTTACGACTAGCCACCATCTTAGTACAAAACATTGAAAAAAAGGACGCTCGGTTCCGACTACGTCGATGTCCACATCTGAAGTATGTGTCATTCCTGTTGCGAGGAGAGTTTCGTGCATTTTGTTTCTTTAACTACCACAAAAGGAAAGGATGATAGTTTTTGGGTGTTTCGTGAATAACGGGAATCGGTTCTTCCTCTCTGATTTCTGACGCTCTGTCGCTCAATTGCAGATTCAATAAGGAACAATAAGAAACAAATTAAGAAACATATTGCAACGGTACAAAGGCACCACACCTCCATTGTCTAGTACTGTTTTGACGTAAGTAAATTTTACATAATATTGCTACAACACAATTGGACAGTGTACCCTTTATTTTGCTTCGACATTTCTTCTTTATGTTAAAATTTGCCTTCTTTTAGAAACAAACCATAGCACTGTTTGTATGCAAATATTTGCCAGTACTGGACTTATCTTTTCCTTTCGTCGAAGCCCTATGGTTCAAACTAACTTAAACGAAAATATTTACGAGCCAACTCATTTAGGCTACCAATTTCATAAACTATTCAACTAGAATCTGACCTCTTGCGCACCGAAAACTGGCAAATGTGTATTTTTGTATGATCTCGTATTAATAAATGAGCTCCGGAAAGCGACTACTTAAAATGTAACACTGTAACGTAAAGGCGGATTAGGGTAAGATTTTGTTTACTTCGCTCCTCAAAATAAATGCCCCTGTTCCATGTGGACGTCCATTTTCCACTCCTATCGCCAACGGCTATCCCCTCCACCTCCTACCGCGATGTTCCCATTAGTTACTGGACATTACTTCAGTGTTTCCCTTTCAGTCAATTCGGCTGCAAATCTCGCGATCACACAGCATTCTCCTCTAACGTATCATTACATTACATCTAATCTTCCAGCGCACCGTGTCCTGCTGGTCAGCTTTGGAGCATTAAAACCAATCCCCTTGTGTCCCTAGCGTACACAGGGAGTATGCGCCGTACGCATCTCGCTAAGGAAACGGACAGTAAACTTAATTTGCGAACCATATGGTTGCGCCCACGCCTATAGCCGGACTGGCGTGTGGATTCCGCGCTACTTCCGGACTCCGGTGCAACGCATTGGAAAGCACAGTTTTGTGCATAGCACATACACGAAAACTATGAAGATATCTATACTAAAGTAAACACACAAACACAACAACCGATCTTACACAATCCGTGGCATTGCTTTTCTTTTTTCGCGGTGAGCGGTGGAAACAACTGATCACCTGCGCACTCCTCTCGCTCCCACGCAGTCGCGCGACGATCAATCGAGAAATGGTAAGATTAATATCAAAAGTTACTCATCGGCACAGAGTGTGGTAAATTATCTACAAAAATAGTTTAGTTTTTAGTCAGCTTGTGCTCCCCAAAGTGCTTCTCCAAGTGTCCCCTGCATGGGGTGCTTGTGTGCCCTTCGGTGTGTTGCACATGTGTGTCGGCGTGAATGCATACGTGTACGTGGCCTTCTATTGGATGTCGTAAGGAAACATTATCTCTCTAGCATTCTTTCCCTCTAAAAGAGAGCACGCTACCGGATCGTAAATGGGTTTCTTTTTGTTCGAGCCTTTTTTCGAGCACAGTTCAAGTTGGATGCTTATCCTATGGGATTAATGGTGATCTGTTTTTGATTCCTTCATATTTTTTTTCCTTTTAATCGTCTATATTTCGAGTGCTGTGACGATCACCGGCTCAGTTGAAATATTCCTGCTCAACCGTTTGCAACATTGGCCGGGACACATTCTCCGTTTAGGTGACCGTCGACTTTGGTTTAGTGAGAGTGCAATTCGCAGAAGAGAGAATAGATGAACGATAGAACAAAAAAAAACTAATCACTTCCTTACCGTGACAACGGAGCACGCACTAACTTACTACAATGGGTACCATTAGCGATTAAAACTGCATAGCATTACGGTCTTACCTAACCTAATACACGGTGTAATACTTTCTTGCGATGAAATATTCGAAGCTTCTCCTTTTCGCAGTTGGAGTGCAAGATTCTGTCCGAGTGAGATTAGATAGTTCACAAATCCAACCTACAGCTAAGGTCTCTCGCACGTCCGAAATTGGCTTAATCATAGAAATTATTGCACATTGATCATCTATCATCTTGCTTCGAGTCACGAACCGTTCTCCTAACTCCTCTCTGGTCGGGCTGCATTAACACGTAAAAAGGGAATTATATACTGGAACAATGATCGCGGCGACCGCACAAACGTTAACCGTACCAGCTGTGGGACACTTTGTTTCTTAAGTAATAGAAGAAAATGAACAACAACACTTTCCTGGCTTTCCATGATAGAAAGGATCACTGGGGTTTGAATGTCCTAACAAACACTTCAAAATGGAAAAGTTGAACTTGAGTCAAAATGCAGCAGCACCCGTTACGGTTAGCGTCAAACAGTCCCACATTCCGATAACAATCTCTTTGGCATTGTAGCTGTGTCTCTGTGAAGTGCCGATGACTTCGGTCGCCCCGCAGCCTCCTATGCCGTTTTGATAGGAACTGGCGCCACCGTCGGGGGGCCGAGCACCGCCGCGGAATGCCCGTTCGTGACCAGTTCGATCGGTGAAGGTCCCCGCGAGACGCCACCGTTGGCCGTGTCCGCCGAAGCGCCACCCGCGAGCGACGCCAGCAAACTGCTGCTACTGTGCTGATGGTAATGTTGATGATGGTGATGGTGATGGGAGCTGCCATTGTTGTGATTGATGTCCCCGTCGCTGCCAAGATGTCGCGAGCCAGCCTCACTGCTACCGAGGCAGTTTTTGATGATCCGATTCTTCTCGCCAAAGATTGTCGAATGACGGCCGGTGGTGTTGGTGTGCGACCCGGTCCCGTTCGGGTTCACGTTCACCTTGTCGCGCACGATCGAACCGCACGATTGCGCCTTGTACAGGCGACCCCGCTGGAACAGACCGGACAGGGGAACGTAAATTTTCTTGTGCACCTACGGACGAAACACACAACGGACAAAAAGCAAAGGGGTTGGAAACGGTTAATCACTGAGCACCTGGTGGTTTTTACACAAATATATACAACATATTATACTGGGAAGCACAGTTTTGTTATTTTCAGCTACGATTTTTCAATACATTAGATACCAAAAAACAAAACATGAAAACTCTTCCTTCACACAGATTATATTTCTCAGACCCTTGTTTTTATTTTATTCTTGTTCCATTGAATTTGGCATTAGCTTAGCATTATATTGCAATAATGCTTTCGAAACATTTCAACATTTTGAAGAATCGAATCGATTGAAGAAGTTAAAACATTCCCCGACCAAACGAAACGATATCGAAACTGTGACAAAAGAATGTTGCCCAACTAGGCACAACAAAATTCACTGAGTTTCACGTGATGAGCAACTCATCTTGTCTTAGTGTCTCACAGTGCAGAATCGAACGGTCAACAATTTTTGCTTCTAACGCTCACCTGGAAATATCGTCCTAGGATTTTAATCTTCTTCGTGTTGCCACTCTTGCCGCTCTCGGTTGACGCACTGTTCAGTGCCTTGGCGAGTTCCACCACGATCTCGATATCATCACCAGAAGCGGTAGGAGCGGGATCGCCACCTGGACCGGCAGCCCCTGAGGCCGCCGTCGTCGCTGCCGCAGCTGGTGCGGCTGGTTGTTTTTTGAACGTGTGGAAAATTCTCGCACTGAAGCCTTTCGGTTTGGACGGCGCATGATGATGATGATGATGATCCTTTTGACGGGCTGAGGAGGAACATTTCGCAACCTGTACCACCGGAGTTAGGCTGTCACTGCTCGCGCTTGCTTCCTCCCCGGTACGCTGGTCCGTAGTACCTTGTCCGGCAGCGGTATCACAAGATCCATTCGTTTGCATGGAATTGCCAACCCCGTCCGTCTCCATCGATTCTTCGCGCTTTCCGATGACACCGTCTGACGTTACCATCGCCACTACCGGAGTGGCGGTTACAGTGCAATTCGCCAGCTGCTGCGTGACTGAATGGCCACCAACTTCCGATTCCTGCACTTCGGTGATGCGATTAAGCGACTGACTCTCCCGTAAGCGCGTCTCCACCGGTCTCCTTCGCCCACGGTGCCGCCGGAAGTCGACCTGCTGCGACGCTTTCTGCCTGTTGCCGCCAGTTGAACCGTGCTTATCGTCCGCAGAACCGCCCCCTCCACCGCTCCCACCGCCTCCGCTACCACCGCCCGCTCCACCACCCTGGCCGTTCGTCGTCGAGATGCCCTTGATTTGCGCCTTTCCGGCGCCTCCAGCAGCCACATTGCTACCCGGATCCTGCGAATCACTCGAGTCGTCGTGCGAGTCGCGGCGCTGCGTGAGTGGCTTGATGGTCGCGTCCACTATCTTGTGCGCGCGCTTCTTCCGGTTCTCCGAGTCGTCGTCGGAAGCGTCCGAGCTACTGCACGACGCCGTCCGCGACTTGTTGAATTTGCTCCGCCGGTGCGCGTTGTTGCCCGCACCGGCCCCGGTGCCATTGCCCGTCGGCTGGCTCTGCTGCCGGGCCGCGGCGAACTGGCTACGTACGACGGGTCGGGGCGTGGTTGTGTTCGAGTCTGAGCTGCCCACGTCCGTGCCCTCCTCGAAGATCTCGTTTAGACAGTTCGTGGTCGCGGTGAGGATCGCGTTCGAGCGTGTCGGCGAGGGCATCGTCTTATACTTCGGTATCGTTGACGCGGTGACAATGTTTAGCGTCGGGATAGGGATCGTAATTGTCGAGCTGTCGGTGATGATCTTCGTCGTGACAAGCTCTCCTCCGTCCACCATCCCCGCCGTTCCCCGCATACACTGGTCGAATGAGCCCGATCGCACACCGGCACCGTCCGCGATCTTTACCAGCGTTGGCTTCAGGACGGATGACTTCTTCGAGTCGATGCTCCCGGCCACGTTCCGCTTGAGCTCCGGCATCGGTTTCCTGTGCAGGCCACCGCCCGCGATCCCCAACCGGTCCTTCGTGCTGCTGTTTTCGCTCGTGATCAGCGTCACGTTCCCGATACCCCCGAGCAGGGGAGACATCTGTTGGTTGCTGATAATGGTGTTGTTGGCGGAACCATCCGTTTCGTCCATCGTAGCCGCCCGTTCCGGCTGTTGGTATTTTTTCACGTCCTGCTTCAGCCGCTCCGACTCCGCTATCCGATCCTGCACTGTCACGTTGATGCGTCCCTCCGATCGCGATCCTCTCCGGTTCAGAGGCGTCGACAGTTCCTCGTGACCAGCACAGTGAACGTCGTCCTCGTCGTCTTCCTCCTCCTGCACGATACTACACTTCCGACTTCGACCCGTCTGGAAGAAAAACGTGCCATTAGTAAGTGAATCAAAACTTATTCTCAACGCAAAAGCTATAACACTCACCTGACCCGTTTCTGTTCCCGGTGTCCTGGGCACGCTCAAATGCATACCCAGTCGTGTCGACAGCAGCCCCCCCGGCACGTCCTCCTCCTCTTCGTCTGCTTCATTTTTCTTATAGTTTTGCAGCAGCCTGCAAAATACACTCACATCAGTCAGACCATTCGTTCGATCGAGTAGCATATCAAGCATAAATCGCAAAATCTTTTGCCTACAACAATTTTATTGCCATTTTTTAAATAACTGATTACTCTTTCCCCACTCACAAATCTAACAAGAAAACAGTGAAAACTTCATACATCATGCAGTTGCTTTTTTAATTCAAGTAAGTAAGCTCACTCTTGTTGTACACAGGAAGAACGTGTGTTGGTCGTGCAAAAAAAGGGAAGAACAACAATCAAATCATCATTTGCTTTAAGTAACCACACATAAATACAAGCTGCCTTTTCAGTAAAGAAAATAATTCCCCATCCCCTTTCACACGTGCCCCTTGGTTAGCATTTGCTCTGTTAGAAAGTGTGCACTATGTAGTGTCCAACACTGACAGTTTCCTGCAAGAATAAGTGTTAGAAAGTGTAAAGAAAACACTGTGTTAGGAACGTTTACCGATTCGTTCGCAATTGTCACTGACGAACGAGGTCATGGGAAAGTAAGATGAGATTTAAATGATTAATTTGCTTACATTCATATGTAGTTGATAGTACAAGCACGAGTGAAAATGATCCATCTTTAATGGAAAAAATGAAGGCTCTGTTGAGTTGAACCAATCTTACGTAATTGTTTTCCTAATAACTGAATCTATAATGATTAGCACCATGTTAGTTCAGTACAAAGTACATACATAGAGCAGATTTATACTGTTTATTTTATAATTTTTAGTGCCAATTCAGTTTTTTTGTCGCCAACGCAAAAAGTAAACGTAAAATGATCCATTACAAAAAAAAAACACCCGGTTGAGTTTTAAAACAAATGTTTCGACTAAACCCACCAAACATCGTATCCATCTACACAAATCAGATTTTTAAACAACAAATACAATACGAATACTACAAAAGGCTGATATCGTTGGACTAAAATAGATCGTGCATCATTGATGGACAGAAGAAGCAACAAATGTTATACGAGCTACACAAGCAAACCCACTCTTTACCATAAAAGAATATGAAACAGCACACCGAATAACGGAAAACCAAACATTAAATATGAAACTAAATGAACGCAACAGTGCTTGACAGAAATGATGACCGTTTGCGCTGGACATACCGTGTCGAATTTGAAACCGGTAACGTGAGCTCCGGTTTCCGTTTTTGCGCTTCCTCCTGCCGATGGGCCCGTAATTTTCGCTCCGCCAGCAAGAAGTAGGTCGCCGTGATGTGATTGTACTCGTTACGATCTAAAGCCCTGCTCGGTGCGAAGAACGACGAGGAAAATTAAACCACGATAATCACACGCCGAACCCGGTATCGATTTGGACTTACTCTAAAATTTCTTCTTTGGTTGCTATTTTCCCGTTGATCATTTTCTGTATGATCAACGAGTGATCCTCCTCGCTGACCTGTTCGCGGCTGACCAGGGGCAAGTTCTCCGGCGTCTCGTCAGCACTGCCCTCCATCAGCCACTCGTCCTGGGCGATCTGTTGAAGGGTGGCCCGCTTTTCCGGTTCCCGCACCAACATCCGACTAATGAGACTGCACGACACCATAGCAGAGAGGAACAAAACAACCACATTGGTACTTGGCATTCGACGAAGCGAAAAATGCTTCACAACACCACAGAACGTCGATACATACTTCCGGCAACCGTCCGAGACGTGGTTCGGCATCGTGTACTTGCAGTCCATGATCATGGTCAGCGTCTCGGAGTCGTTCGCCTCTTGGAACGGCGGGTGTCCACAGACCAGCATAAACAGTATCACACCCAGCGACCAGACGTCTGCAAAATGGAGGTGAAACAACGCTCATTTGTTTACTGTAAACAGCACGATTTGTCGTCATCGAAGCCAACACACTTACCGACGGCGGGTGCATCATACGAGTCACCGAGCAGAATTTCCGGCGCCGAGTACGCCAGGCTACCGCAGGACGTCTCCAGCTTCTGGCCCGGACAGAACTTATTGCTGAAGCCAAAGTCGGTCAGTTTCACTACCCCCAGCTTCTCGAAGAACACCACGTTCTCCGGTTTCAAATCTCTGCATTGGTGGTAAAACGAATGGAAAGAATAGTGTTAGCAGCTATGATCTGAACCAAGTCCAGTGAAAGCTTTACCGGTGCACGACGTGCAGCTGATGACAGTAGGAAATAGCGCGCACAATCTGGCGAAAGTACTCCCGGGCCACATGCTCCGACAGGCCCTTCTCGTGGCGCATGATGTAGTCGTACAGGTCACCGCCATCACCCAGCTCCAGTATGAGATACAGCTTCGTCTGTGTGTCGATCACCTCGTACAATCGTACCACATTCGGATGTTGAACCAGCTTCATGCATCTGTTGAAGAAGAGGGGAATAGCATAAGCAAGATATCACAAGCCAATGGTTCGCCTTTGACGAGAGCAGAACGGGAAACTTACCGCACTTCCTGGAACAGATGCGCCCTCGAGATCTCATCCAGTTTAGTCTTCTCGATCACCTTTACCGCCACCTTCTCGCCCGTGAAGACGTGCCGGGCAAGCTTGACCACTGCGAAATGGCCCGACCCGAGCGTCTCCTCCAGGTCGTACAGGCCCGCTATCTTGCCGTCGTACACGCCGACCCGGCTGGCGGCCGATATTCCGAACGTCCGCTGCATGGCGCGCACAGGAGGACGTTTCCCTCCTTTTTCCGGAGCAACAGCTGCTTCACCACAGCTGTTTCACGCACCACCCCGAACGGCCGTCAACGGAAATGGGCCGGTTTTCCGAAACGAAAGGATGGGTAATCCTGTTCCGAGCTTCCCCTTCCCCGCGCGTTGTGTAACAACCGACCGGGGTCTAGCCGTCGTGCGCAGACATTTGGCTACCGTTGGGGATGTGCTGTGGAGTGAAGCAAAAAAAAGACATTCTCAATTAGTTCGTGCAAGACGATAAATGAATCTCGAAACATCTAACCTCGCTTCGATCGTGAGCACGCTCTTCATATGTCCTACATGTCTTATACCACCATGCAAATAAAACTTAAAAGCCTGTATATTAAACCTACCTAAAATGCAGGAGGTTCAGAACTGCGTTTTGTTTTGATATTTATGTACAAAGCCGTGCTTGGATTTTAAACAAGAACTAGTACATCCAGTTTATGGGAAGCTGTTGCATCGGATTTTTATTGCTTCTACTTTACTTTGAAAGCCCACCGACACCGATCGCTGCGGATGTAACTGCAAACTAATGATGACTGCCCTGTTACCGGAGCCATTAGTCATCAGCGTACTCAAAGCTGCCATGCAGGACATGTCAAAACCATTATCATTCAAACAGAACCGCTCCCGTTCTCGGACGAACTCTGAAAGGGGCTAGTAATACCATTAAGATGAGCGAATGAGTGAGTACGCCTCATACACACCCCAGGATTTGCCTCCCATCTTCCTCACTCTGCGTAGTGTCAAATGACAAAATGGTTGCCTCGTGACGTCCGGACCCAGCAAGCGGAAGTGCTGCTATTTGCGCGCGAATTATGCAACGTCAGCCGCATCAGCCAGCCTTCGCTGCACATTTTCCCAGATTCGGGGGCGGGAAGGTTGTGCCGAGAAGCAGTCCTGCACACTGTGTCCAGTGTTTGGTAGACGAATCGGTGTCTGTTGCATGATGGTTTGCTTTTTTCAAAATCTGCCGACCATCCATCAGTGTCATTTTGCCACGTGAGCGGGCAGAAACAGGACAGCACCGGAACCCACGTGGCGGAACCATCAAGCGAGCCACCGAAGAAGCCAACATAGAGGTGGTGGTCGCACAACAAAGAAAGAAAACAACACGGCCACAACAACCGTCATGTGATCCGATGAGGCGGTGTGAAGTTTCCTGCAAATCGGATTATCGGACCACGGAAAGGGCCATGCCGCGAGCCGATTTGTGTGACGATCTGTGCGGAAAAAATGTAACGAATCTTCTGTCGCTTCTGTTCAGTTCGGATGCTTTCAGACGGAAGCCACACGAAAAAAAGGCTCCACGGTATCTGCAAAAACAAATCAAATCAAGCCTCGAGGTAAATCAGCTTCTACACGGTCAGATTTTTTTACATTTCCACTGCTTTTTGGAGATTTGTTAAGAGCTTGCTGGACACAGAACTTTGAGTTTTTGATACATACACTATACCTTTAAAGACTAGTAAGTTTTCGACAAATTTGTCCAAACTATGACATTTGTAAGGATCAGGAAACAGATCATCGAAAATTTTTAATGTTGCTGATGGAATAATTAAGTAAACCACAAAACTAACGAGGCACCATATGTGTCTCGCGCGAAGGAAATCTGAACAAATCGATAGCATCACCGATGAGTCAATCGACGCAGTTGGTAACAAGCATAACGTGCCCACGCTTCATCCGCCCAGAGTGGGACCAGGTCCGGGGGCGAGCGGATATGCAGTAATTAAAAATATCTTCCACATTTATCAGGAATGCTGCCCGCTCGCGTACACCAACCGGCACCGGATGCGCGAGTAGTTCTCACCTCGACCGTCGGTAGATGGATAGCATTTTTGCATAACATCTCAATCCATCACAAACACCCTCGAGGTTGGAATGCGTAATGGCCCTTGGATGCAAATGCAGCTACGGCACGCGGCGTCTCTTGTCCCGATAGATATTTTACAATTGGGACGATAAAGAGATCGAATCTACAACGATAGCAAATATTCAAAAACATCATCATCGTATCACATTTAAAAACATTGGCTTTATGCATTAATATCGTTTTCTCCACACCTTAATCAACATAATTTCCCTCTTTTAATTTATCTCCACCCTCATTCTGTATAAATACCTGAACCATCATAGAGATATTCAGGAGTCCGAACCTTGACAACTCCCCTCGTATATGACTCCGCCGGAATGTGGTTGGGTGGTTTTACATTTCATTATCGTTCGTAACAAGCACAATCCGTAATATTTCGAAAGGACATCTTGTAGTTTATTCTCTGTCATATTATCATATGCATCTTCGAATTAAATTGCATTGACGTTGAAATTTTAAATTACCCACAATGAAAAAGCGATCTAAGATATGGATATAAATGTGCGCAATTTGCAAAGAATTCGTAGTGGGAATAGGTTGGATCTGCTTTCGTCCATTTGTTTGAAGACAGTTCAAACAACTTCAACGCATCAACCATAACTTGCCCGACCATGTGGCGCAGTATCCAGTCTTTGGACCGGCCCCTTTTCTAAACCGAACCCATAAAACCCACCGTGCTATCAGCAGGTTTGCAGTCCAGGTTTGCCACCGCATGAAGCTGCCGGCAAGTCCGCGAGACCAACAACGCTGCACACTGCCAGCGACATTTGTGGCGTAACTATTTATGCACCTTCGCCCATTACCCAATCCTTTTATAGGTGGACAGGTTCGCGAGCGCGGAACACCGAAGCCATTCCATAATCCGGGACACACGCTCGTTTCTATGCCCATATATTGCTGGTCGGAGAACTCCGGCTGCACGCCGAAACCCGACTCAGCCCACAGGGGTGTCACCCGGGAGCAGCTGGCCGGCGTGGAGTTCGTGAACATAGAAGAAGGAGGCGAAAAAAAGAAGTCGTCACCGTCTACAAACCGTTCGTCAGTCAGAACCGGTACGAAACCTGTAACCAAAAGAAAAAAAAAAACCCCCAATGAAAAGTCGACTATCGACTATCGCAATAAAGGCCGCATTAGGCTGACACGAGCGACTATCCGTAGGTACTACCACACACTCTGACACACCCCGTAAGACAGACGGTCGGCAGGTCAGGTCGTGCGATCGAGAGCGCGACAGACCAGCTTCCCGCCTACGGATGATTGTCACGTTTCCGGTCCTCTAAGATGAGCGGACGGGCGAACATATTTCAAACGCACCCGGATCGCCGACCGCTCAAGCCTTCGTCTATTGTCAATCTTCATTAATGGTGCTTGCGCACGCGCCTTTCGCCCGGCAGCCGACTCTGTTGTCCCCTATTCGTGCAGATGTCACCTTGCGGCGCTATATAAATTTCCATTCACAAAAGCGAAGGCATAGTCTAGACACCCTTAGGGTCTTAGTTCGCCAAATTTCTCTTCTACTTAGTTTTGTAAACGATTCTTCTTTCAATTGAACCTAACACGAACTGCACGAACAAGAGGTTAAATTTAAAGAAAAAACAATTAAATGAGGTCAATATCGTTCAATGTCTCGAGCACATGATTGACGGACACAAGTTCTAGTACACTGTCCACCCTGGGGGTAGATCCTCCTCGTCGTGCTTCACGTTGGCACAGGGAAGCTTCTTCGCGAGAAATTACATAATCGTAACCTTTCGACGTGTCCACCCCTACCCACCAGCATAGCCTCCTCTCTCCTCCAACCCTCGGGGGGGATGGCGTCGCTGCGACGAGGGATGCATTTTTTGGCAAACGCAACCATTTCATGATTCAAACCGAGGTTTCACCGTTTAAAAGTGACCATCGCAAAGCGCCAGTCCCACACACACATACCACGCCAGGGGGGAAATATTCTTTGGGTGCAGCGGGATCCCGAGTTGCTTTCAGCTGATTTCCAATCGGGAAAGGGAAGTTTCATTTGTTCGACATACGGTGGCATTGCATTGCGAAAGTAAACACGACCCGGGTATGCCGGGTATCACTCGGGACGTTTGGTTTAA
Organism: Anopheles atroparvus; assembly: GCA_914969975.1. Taxonomy (NCBI): domain Eukaryota; kingdom Metazoa; phylum Arthropoda; class Insecta; order Diptera; family Culicidae; genus Anopheles; species Anopheles atroparvus. Next base: position 46,229,097 of record CAJZCY010000001.1, on the reverse strand, counting down.
GAAAACAATCGTACATGAAATATAAATCAGAATCTGAATACGACGCTTGTGCGCCAAGCACCGTCGACGATCTGCGTTTCATTACGACGACCTCCCTGGCAAAAGTGTCGTTGTATAATAATAAAATCAACCGACGGCCAGCGCGCTCCCTGATCCGATTTCGATTTACGGCGCCACCCAAGGAGAGACACTGGCTTAATATGTATCGCATTTCGCCCACGCGTTTGAACACCTTGAAGCAGAGCGGAGGAATTAAATCAAACAAAAATATTTGAAGAGCAATTTTGAAAACTTTCTACTTAAACAAAACAAGCATAAAATTCAATTTCAAAATGAAAACAAAAACAAATAACTTAAAATCTTCGTCTCAAAGAAGAGAATTAGAAGGGTTTCGGCGAGTCCAACTTATTTGTAGTTCCTTCGTACCTACCAAACTACGCCAGAAATGGTTTAGCCCGGGAAGAATAAAAATATGACACTTCGCCAACGTAGACCCAAGAAACTGCTAGCAGTGTCGGGAGGGAACAGCGCTCAAGACGTGAGGTGAACCACCACAGGATGAAAACCAAACCACAGGACCTCCCTCTCCCCAGCCTCTCCCGGAAGCAAGTCTCATCCGGAACTTTTTTGAATGAAAATAGCAAATAGAATTCGGAGCGAAACGCGGCTTCATTCGCATTTTCAAACGGCGAACATCTTTACGCCGAACGAACGGCGTCGTGTACGTATTGGTGAGGGGGGAAAAAGCAGAGCTGACAGAACAGCAAACACAACACGGATGAGCGAGGCGGGGTGGTTAATTTTGGCAACAAAATGTTTTTGTTTTCAATTTTAAATTTAACTTGATCCGGATCCCATCGATGGCCGTCCGTGGCTCGCATGTTTCGCGTGGCGAGGGGTGAGGGGAGGGAGGATGTTTGTAAGTCCGCACCCACGACTGCTGATTTTCGCTGGGTTTACCCCGAAACCCCCGTCCCAGCCCGTTTTCCCGCGCATGCCTTTGCACAAACCGCGTTTGGGAGCTAAAAATAAGTACCCATCCTCTTTTTCGCGCCGTCCTTCCTCCGCACCGAAAGGCTTGGTGCCGTCGGACCCGAGGTTCCCTTGACCCTCAACCCACACGTAACCGAGTTCGCTTTCCGCTGATTCGCTTTCGGTTCGTCTTCTTTTCACCCACCGAACGGTATCCCATCCAAGAACTTATCGCTCAACAAACGGCTCAAAATCGAAACTCCGGCAGTGACTCTGCAAAGCGCCTGGTTGGAAGGATGCCCAGAATCGAGCCATCAAATCGCGCACCTCGTCCCAAAGGAGGCTCCGACCCTACCCTCCTTCGCGGACCCCAGACATACGATGCAACAACCTTCACACACGGATAGACCTCCGTCAGGGACGCGTGGCGTTGCGCCAATGACCGATAAACGGCCGGCATGACGGGGCTCAAACAGAAAAAATTGGTAGGACGGAACCGGAAACGCAGACGGAATGGTGGCCTTCCCCCTCCGCTCAAGGTCGACGATCTGTTTCCTTTTTTTCTGCCTTTATCATTGCCTTTTTTCCAACCTCTTGTGGCGAGCAAGTGGGTGTCGTTTCCTGTCTGCACTTAATCAACATGCCGGCGGGGTCTACGAACTTCGGGAGAAGAGCGTCAACTTTGGATCTTCATTGTCCCGTATCTTGGCGTTGTACACATCCGCATTCGCTGATAAGAATGCCCTTGTTGCACGGGGAGCGACTGCACGGGGGAGGCTCGGGTTTGTTGAGGCGCAAGATATCTCGAGAGGTCGGGCCTTGATTTGGAGAGTGTGCGGCACGGTTATGCTGCGCAACGGCCTTGCATCGAAAAGATACGGCAGAGCGTCAGATTAGATCAGTCATAATTCAATAGAGATGGACCGGCGCGTTTCGTAATTTGAGAAGAACTCTGTTATGTCATGAACAGCATGCGGGTTTCGCCAATCATAGAAAAATATTATTTGAGATATAGCTTTGAAATTCCACCAAAAATTACAAGCACTTCTGCAATATGTTTGTTACACACATGTACGCCCTTATTGCGTATGGATATAACAATAATTTCCGCCAGTAACATTCAATTAATTACAAAGTTGCCTTTGCTATTCTCTAGAAGTATTTTCAAGCAAGTGAAATTGCTACATCTTCTCTCGTGTGTGTAGCACAGTAACGGTTGGCATCGTTGAAAAGCGAACCAGTGTTAACATTTTCAATGGGAATAAATGAAGAAAAAAAAACCGATGAAAAGAAAGTGTTTTTTGAACAAATTCCCTTCACTGCGTTCGATGAAACGCTGTCCTACAAATTATTACTACATCTAGGCGGGCCAATGGCGTGATGCATTCGTCGAACAACGGTGCAGGCAATGCAACAATGTTGCAGTGAAAAGTGCAGTTGAATAAATAACACACACATCATTTGTCGCCCCGTGGTTCGCTTGTGCAGCCGCGTTTTCCCTATTGCGGCAATCTGGAGAAAACAACGATCGAAGGGATACAACGGTGAGGTATGAGTTGGCGGCAAAAAAAGTAATATCTTCACTAACGCTACCGGCGATGAAGATTTCCCGAAGGGCGAAGAAAACTGCATACAAGTAAACATGGCGCGCTTTCACTGCGTTTAGACGCACAACGACAACGTGAGCCAGCGGAAGGAAACACACTCGCTATCCGCACGTGTATATGATTTCGCGTGCGCACACATACATCACACACAACGTCATGCCCACACGTGCACCATTAGGCAAGACACATGCCAGCGAACTAGATTTACATTCCATCCGCTTTTGGTCGATTAATCCCGCCGTCATCCAACACGCCTTCGCCGCTGGAATGTTGCTCAGCAAAAGGTGACGGGAGGCAGGGGGGATTGCACGCGTGACTATGCATTTTCTTCGCACTTAAACAAACAAATATCGCAGATCGCCAATTAGGAGCTGGCCGGACGCTCAGTTTCGCCGCGTTCGCTGGGTAAATCCGGGGAATTGGAATGATTTACGAGCTTTTTTAACTGTTCCACTCCGTGCCGGACAGGTTGGTTATCCCTTTTGGAGTTTTAGTTTTCCGAAGTTACTTTCAAATCATTATGCAATAAACAATATTCATGATAAATTTATCAATATTTCGTCGCAAGCTTTAATTGAATAAATCAACATTCAGAATCTTTTCAGCTATAGTTCGAACATCAAGCCGGTACATACCAAATTAACAATATAATTTTAAGGTGAAACTTTTTTCCATACACTCGCACATGGATATTAAGATTTTGATCCTTGTACTTTGGTTATGCCTTATGGTAAGACCTTAAGAGACCCTCACTTTAACGTACGTGGTTAAGCAATTCTTCATAACTGAGAAGTGCGGTGTTCGAGCCGGCGTACGCACTTTGCTGGCTATCTAGGACCTCCATTCCTGGTAATCAAGACAATAGTTTTAATAGTAGAAGACTTCACTTAAGACATCAAAAACCTTCAAAACTATGAGCCATGGATACAATAGGGCAGGGCGAATCCATAATCGCGCCAGTTGTCTCCACTTCAAGTTATTGTAAAGTACCCCTACTTGCTAAATCATTTACTGTCACAATTGTTCCACAGTCTCATAAATCTAAACTGTTTTCCTAATGAGAAAGAAATATAGCTAACGCTCGGAGCAAACAGTGCGCATCCAATTGTTGCATCCACTTAATTTGGTGACTCCACAAATCCAACAAACCATTTGTTGCCGGGTAGAAGAAAGTTCCTCACGTTAGTGCGATCAAATAAATATGAAACAACCCATGTTTACGTACTCCAGCCGGTTTTTCTCCCCTGTACCAATATAAACCTACTCTCCCGGCAAGAACTTCCGCATATTATTCAGGTCAACATGACCGAGTTTTAATGGACCGTCTGCTCTACCCAGCGTCATTCGAGATGCATGTTTGCTTCCACGCGTCTGTAGAAGATGGAGACACTTACATAAGGCGGGGTGCTCTTGGGCGCAGGCCTGGTCTACTCCAGCACGAAAGTGCCGCAATGTGCAATAAAATTATACTAATAAAATCATAAAACTATCAACATTGCTTGGTTTCTTGTGGTGCGTGGTGACAAACAAAAAAGCATAAAAAGCCTTGCACAGAAGGACGAAGTGGCGTCGTTCGTACCGGCTTTTCTCTTTTACGATGGCAACACCGAACCCCCCGTCCGCTTTGGTCTGTTCAGCTCTTCGCACTTTTTGCTAGAAATGTGCGGGACTAGGCACTCAGCAGGCGATGGGGAAACCAGAAATGTGTCCATGAAACACCCCGAGCGACGCTCGAGTGTCAACGCGCGAAGAAAACTCACGCTGGCGGCCGCGGCAAAGTCGAAAGGTTATTTTTATTGTTTGTAAATATTTTCCGATGAATTAATGTTGCCTATTCCACGTCTCACCTCGCCTTCCTCATCTTGCGGATGAAGAAGAAGAAACCCTTATATTTAGCATTAGGAAGGTTTGAATCAAAACAAAATCACAAAAATAAAGAGTCCCCCACTCCAATCGGCCAGCTCGACTTGTAGACACTATTGGGAGGTGAAACGGCAGATTTCTTTTTCTATTTCCACCATATCGTGAAAAGGAAAAGCTGTCGTGGTTGTGAGTTTTCGGTTTCTTCGGCACGCCAAACCGACTGAGATTAATTAATTAACCGCATTCCGCTGTTTTGTGCGTCTTTTTTCCTTGCCTACACCACTTTGAGTATGTTTCTCTCTGTTTATGAACCCCGGCTTGCGTTCGCACGTCCCACCTGCTTGACCGACCACCGCAGAGAAACGGTAAGTTTTTGGAAAGACCCCACGAGTCCGTCCCGTAGGATGGACCTATCTCTGGGAGGCAAATGCAGATCGTTAGATTAACATACCGTCCCTATTGATGTCACGGTCAAAGATGAGCGTGCGTGAGCCCGATCGAACCGATCGTGAAGCGAGGCTTGTAAATAATTCCTGGTAAATGCTAAGAACAAACGCCAATGAGCAGTGCCTGCTTGCCACTTCGGGTTCCCAAAAAGATGTTCTAATTTTGGCCATTCACCCCCTCACTATACGCTATGCAAACGTGCGCAGACCAAGCAACACCGTTTTATGGCTGTCGTTAATTAACAATTTGCATGCCTAAATCATTCCTCCTTTCAAAGTGCATTGTTACGTACGTCCCGCGGGAAGCTGCCGTGCGTGTTCAGTGGAGAAATTGCTTTAATTGCTTGAAGGTGAAAATGATAATAACATGATTTATTTAGCAAAGATAGACACAACCCGGCCAAACAGTGCCGGGGAATGTCACAGCCCCGGACTGCTACGATTCAGATGTTGGTGAACATTTGAGCTGATTTATTTTAAAATCTCTACCCGAACGCAACGGTTCGATGCCTTGGCGCGGATTTGCGTCATTCGCATGGCACAACCTGAGAATTATCATCAGCCAAACCGGTACTCTGTTCCGTCAAAAACTCGGTGGATCCAGTGATGGTGTTCGTTTGCTCCCTTCATTCTTTGGAATACAAACTGTACGCTTCACTCTTTGCTCCACTTCGGATTCGGAAGATTGTGTGGGAGTACCAAAAAATGTATAAATATTCAAGACCCACAACGACGAGGATATCAAACCGACGGCCCGAGTGACCGATAGAGTTACTGTCACTGTACGCGCGCGAATGTTGTGCGTCACGATCTCTACCTCTCGCTCTCCGGACATTAATCCTTCACGAAAACCTGCCGCCCGTGCTGACGTGTTCTGGGTGAAACTTTGGCCCCGGCTTTTTCGCTTATTTATTTACCAGCGCTCCTCTGTTCAGTCGGGTGAAGCTTCAGGGCAGGGAATGAAGGAGATCATTCAGCAAAGAGTATTCGCCAGGAAGACAAATTCATTGACAAATGCTTGCGCACCAAAGGGGGGGAGAGTAAAAAAGGTGGGCAAATGTTTCAAATTTCTAGAACGTGAAGTAGCTGAACAGTTCACTGACGAATAATAAGAGCTAATACTCATGTTCAATGTTTGATCTCAGTCTCAACAAACATGCTCATTATTAAGATCATAACGTCGTAAGATCCACGAACAGTAAGAACTACAACAGTTTTTCTTTAACAAAAAAAGAAAAAAGAAAATTCTAACTCCGTTCCACTCCATTTTGCATGGGAAGATGCACGGGGCCAAGGTCAGAACTAACGTTTAGCAAACGGCGTCCAAACTGTCGGCAAAAGTTTTCTGCTTCTTTTTTTCAAGCAAGTTTTGGTTGGATCTCGCTCCCACGTTAGCGTAGGGGACAAAACGAGTGAGAACAGGCCGTTGATGATATTCACAGCGATGCATTTCAACGCCAGCCACCAGGCCATCCATAATGACCCCCGCGTTCGACCTTCCCGCCGGTTATGCACACGTATTTAAATGAATGAAGAAAAAACGCACCCGCCGGTCCAGACACACACATACACACACACACAGGCTCCGGGCCAAACAGGCACGTCTCCTCCACGCGGATGCACTGAAGGCCCGGGGGTGGACCACCGCGTGTTGACATTTATTCCGAGAAACTGCATACTGCTGGATGACGTGGGGGATGGGGGGGGTTGCTGTAACAGTAGAGAGGGTGGCGCTCGTTGGCATTGATTATCGAAATGAGCAACGGCAACCGCGGTGAGTTATGCTGCTGGATGGCGCCAGTTGGGGCAGCACGGAAAAGTATTGTGCTCTTAAAAATAGGAATTTTGGATTTTTCAACATTATGAAACTTTTCTCCCAATGTCTCAAACATGATTTAAATTTGAACTGAAAAACTTTGAAACAGAAACTTTATCCACAATATATAAATACGTTAAGTTCCTTAAAAAATATTCACCAATTAGAGAAATTTAGCTGATATAGGCTATAATACAAAATGTATTACTAGTATCGTTGCAAATAAAAGTAGAATTACTTTCTTTACGACAATTTGTTTGTTATTCGAAGCTGGCGTAGGCATATTTGTCGTTAGGTTGATCTCCCGCTGGGGAGATCCATTGGCTCCAATTCGACGCGCAGAACTTTGATTAATTCGTTTCCACAGTGCATGACGGACGAACGACCCAGCAACCGGTGAGGGACAACAGGAGTAGGCAAGCTCGAGCAAACTTTACGAACTGGTGATGAAAAGTCCTTCGCCGGTGTGGCTTATGACAGCCACAGGGTGAAATGTGTCGATGAACAAAAAAATGAGCTGCACTCACGATGCAAAATCCAAAACCTAAACATAGGGAAATGCTCAGCCACGGTGCATCCCCTCCATCTCTCTAGCTACATCTCTAGGGTGGATAAAAGGCCATCTTCCCTGCAGGGATCCCAGGGCAGAATAGAATGTATGCTATCTGCATATGATGAGGTCCACGCTTCCTAGTCCACCTCTGGTTGGTTTACTTTGCTTTAAACTCTTGGAACTTATTGAAATGACAGTAATTTGAATTAAAACATTATCTTCCCCTCTTTTTAAGAATTTACTTGCTCATAAGGAAAAGTTTCCACTCTCTTTTAAGAATCTACTCTACACCCCGCAGAGGACGTTTAAAATTAACCAGCGAAAGATATTTATCGAACACTTGAACGAATTATACGGATCGCAATGATGAGCCAGGATGGAAAGTCTTAGCCTATATTGAACATGTGGTAATTGAGTGATCTGTTTAAGATCACCCTACAAGCACGAGCGTATCGCGCTCTTTATAAAAAAAAGAAGACGCTTAAGAAAGCCGCACGAGATCTTGCGGGGATCAGAAGAATAATATACATTCTTCCTACTCTTCCCAAGACGATGGACGAGCTTTGACTCATATCGAGAGAAAAGGAGGGAAAGATAGCGTCCATCCGCCCCAGCGCAACCGCACGATCGGAAATGCACGTTTCGATGCACTTCCGAAGGTTAGATCGCGCACGCCAGCATTATGTGCCAGCATCTCGCCCTCGCTTGCAGCCTGTCACTTCCGAGCCCAGCAGTTTCACGACGCTTTTGATGAACTAATGCTACACGAGTGGGTGGGGGCAGCAGGGACGGGAGGAAGGCATGTGCGGGTGTCGTCGGGTAAGATTGTTCTAAATATGGAACCGATCCAAGTGCCCATGCCTCTAACGAACCAATTTTCCCTGGCAGAACTAATGGAGCCGGGTGTTTCACTGTGACAGCTTCCCAGCGAAGGGAAATGTTTGTTTGTGCTTGTTCCCTCTCGTGTGATCTAAAAGAGCAAAAACTGAACGACGACAGTATTTATTTGAGTCGCCCTCGCCCCAGACCGGGCCAGATCCGCCAGGAGCGAAGGGAGGCGCGATGTTCAATACCATCTTGTACGCCTGGCCGTCCCAGGAGGAAGTCGGAAGTGTGCACGTGTACAGGCAGCAGGAAGACTACACATACGCACACATGTGGTGAACCAGTGACAGGGCTCCTGTATCGACATCCCACAGTGCAATCCCGAGAGCTCATCGCTCCTTCAATCAGCTGGTTCTGCGGAACCGTGAATAGTTCGGTAGTGTGCGACTCTGTGAACGAGTGACTGTTGCGTTGATTGATTGATTGATAGATCGATTGATTGATGATCTCAAATTGTTTGATGCAAGAAGTAGGTTTCCACCCGAGGGGGGCCCCTTCGGATCAAGGGAGTGTTTGTTGGGAAGGGATTAAAAAAGCGTCTTCGGTTGGTGCACGTGGTGTCGTTATCAACGGCCGTGTGCACCGTAAGTTCGATAATTTGTAGAATGAAACTGAAAAAAGTAACATCATCTATGACTCACTGCTAACAATTTCAACGTACACTAGTTTTGCGAACAAGAATTATGGATTGACACGATAGCTTGAGCTTGTTCGTGGCATAATCTGATAGAGCTCGGTGACTCAAACTTGGATTGTAGCAGAGAGTATGAAGATAAAAATTTGTAATCTAGCTGTGCTGTCCCACAAGGGAGGTGGAAATGAGTCCAGTTCTCAAACCATCTCTATTGCAAAACGTTTTTCGAAACAAAAAGATTAAAAAATAAAATAAAATACATTCCACGTTCCATGAGTTGCAAAATTCCAAATAAGATGTGCTGGCGCCGAAAAAATTTATTATTAGCTATCCGCGAATGATGGATAAACACGTTTCATTGGCAGATTCTACTCAAGTCCAGCATCTAGTCTTTGGTTTAATCTGTTCGCCTCCTGCCGCCTTTTTAGAATCTACATATGTCAAGAACCTGTTTGAAAAGTGTTAATGAACACGTTATTTGCTCCACGGACCGTGTCAGATGGTGTAATATCACACAACATCTTCACTTTCAACACGGGACACCCAAACAAAACTGGCTAGGCCCCCGAGACATTATTTGTGCTATCATTTAACGTATGATGCACGTTGCCATCGGACAGATTTCGCCGATCAACGCGAAAAGAAGGCACTGGAATTATTCACAACGCTGTCTGGATCAACTCGCGGGCCAATCATTTGAATTGTTATTTTAATTTTCCTCCCCCTTTTGAAATGCAATGACAAATGCTCTTTACACAGACAAGTTAGCTTGATTCCAACCGTCCCGTGATCGGCAATGACGCATCCATCGATGGTGGAAATGTGTCTCACTTCCGATTGACATCATTCTTGTCGTGCGTTGCGTTTAGCTTCATGTTTTCCATCCGGCACGGAAGTGCTCCCACTCACAGCCGGTTTTCTTTCTTTCCATTCTGGGGCTCCTCGGCAGCGCCAAGCATTCCACCGCCCCGGCAGCGTGCGTACGCGGTTTATCGTCCGTCAGCTGCAGTTTCATTCTGGGCGAAGAATATGGTATAAAAATAAACCACCCAAAGGTTGCTCGCTCCCACCGGAAAAGTGTTGACCCACACAGACGCGGGTCGGAAGGCGAGTGAGAAGGGAAGCGGGGTCGAGAAGATGCGCTGCCACACTTTTACGCACTCACGCGACTCGAGGGAGCCCGAGACGTAAAGTGGTTGCAGACGTCTCGGAAGGAGCAAAAGCATGTTTTGCGTCAATGCCAAAGTTCATGTTCTATGCCACGTGTTTGTGAGTTGATATTTCCGAGTCAGGACCCATTACTTCTGCCAAGTGACCGGAAGATTCGGAGAGCTCCGTAGGCAGAACCTTCCACAATTTCATCGTAAAATTGCATTTAGAATTGCCCCAATCTTGACAGTATGATTGCAGGCGCCGCTGTTGGGAAGTATGTATACAGTATATCATTCAACGTCTCCTTAAAACTAGATTGAAAATACAACTGTTTGGTCCAAAAATGATGACGACGACGACGACGACGACGTCAGCGGCATCGTGTGCAAATATAGACAACCAGGCCTTGCTTAATCTGAAGACACCAGAGTCTTCCGCCATTCCCAAGCGTCATTTCCCTTCCCATCGCTCAACATGCGGTGGAGCAGCAGAGACACTAATAAACCGACAAGCTCCACCAACCCGACTCTACGCCAGAAGCGAGAACAGATGTTTCAAACCAGCCGGGAATATGATGGCGGTTGCCCTCGGGCGTTCGGTGGCCTGACGTTTCGTGTTTTAATTACAAACGCTGGTGCGAATACCGATGTACATCATCTGCTCGGCGGTGGTTTCGAGAATTTCGGTGGTGTCGAGTTGCACCCGGGGGATGGGTGCAAACATAAATTCATTTTCTTATTGGATGACTTTCTACGAGCTGCTCATATTTCAACCGCCTTTGGTTACCATTAGAAAACAAAAATCAATAATAGACAAACGTAATATTAACCAATAAGGAACTCATAAATTCTATCTGCATTGCAAAATAAAGAAAGGCTCTAAATGGGAACAGCCTTAGCAATAAAGACGATCGCTTACATATTTTTCTTCCGGATCCAGCTCGAAGTAGCCTTGGACAATCTGCAAAAACACAAACAAGACACAAAAGTTAGACGAATCTCCCATAAATCTAGCGAAACTCGGACCATTTTACTGGTGTCCAAGCTCTCAATCCTAACATGCATAAGGAAATATCTTCTCGTAAAAACTGTAGCACACGGACCACAGGAAGAGGGAAAAAAATGGGAAACAATAAATCCCCACAATCAAATGTTAAGCAGCCTGTCCGAAGGAATTAAAGTGCCACAGAGTCTACGGTCGCCTGCAAGATGCAATAAATTTCCCCGGAGAAGGTTAAGCGTGTGGTGGCTTGCGCTCCAATGCGGAAACGAATACGTCGAGTTTGACGGTGCGTTTTTGTCACCCGTGCGAACAAACCCAACGGACGCTTCAATCAACCCGCGAGATGCAGTATTTAATCGCCTACCATTTTTTTCCTGCCAAATCAACAGACCTGTTTCGCGAACGGTGACCTAAAATTAGAAGAAACGCAATGCTTGGTTTCGTGCGTAGTGCGTCCACGGCAAGCCTCACATTACACTAAAGTCAGCGGTGCGATATCTTCAACTCGGTTCAGTTTGTCCATCTAATCGCGCTAGCTAGGGATTTTATGATATGACCACGCCAGTAAAAGTAGTCACAAAGCAACTCCACGCTAGTTCCTTGAGTTGCCCGAACTGGCGTATCTAATCGCCTGCCCGGTTGTCCGTCATCATCTTAGGTTGAACGTCGTTACGCTGGTTACAAATTATATTTGTATCTTCACCAAGTCCATCTAGGCTTCAAACCTGTATACGGTTTATCTCAATTTAAGTTCAGTTCAGAGCAACAATTTAATGTCTAGATATATTCTTCATATTTGTATTTCAAATTCTCCAAATTAGAATAAAGTGCCAAACTTGAATTAATCATGTTTCTGAGTAGGACATACAAGTTAATCGCGAATTTGTGCAGATCGAAACCAATAAACGTTAGAATAACCAACCTATCGCCGTGCAAACAGATGTGTTGGGGGACAGCAAAAGCAAACGCAGAGAACGAGGGATAGAAAGAGTTAAAAGTAGAACAACATCGACCATCGTATCCTATTTCAGTACGTCCCGTATGGCGAATTACTTCCGGGCAGCCGGTCAAACGGAACCGAAGCCGTATCGAGTTTAAAATAAGCGAAACAACACACAGCGAGGAGAGCAAACATACTCACACACAGCACATCCTGCTCTTCGGAACGGGCGCTAAAGGTTCGCCTCCAGGAGATAGATGGTGAAGCATTAGGAGAGTGAAATGAGTTTAGAGAAAAAATATTTCGAAAAAGAACGAAATATCCTACCGGTGCACCACATCGAAGGTGGGAGAGACTGGAAGAGGGAGCGAGAGCTAGAGCGTTTATTTGTCGATGACCCCGATTATCGCTAATCAAGTAAAAACCCATCATCATTAGTCGTTAGCAGCAGTCGGTCTCGGTTCCGCGGTTCCGCCGCAAATTGTGTGCCCCGAGTTGAGCATACTTATGCTGCCCAAATATGGACGTAGAAATGGGGAGGGGGAGGGTGGTGGGATGTTGGTTGGTGCACAAAGCCGGCAAGAAACCCCCGTTCCAAGTAGCCTGAGATGGGGAGGTGATGATCCGGGAGGGTCCGGCGTACCATCTTCGGTCATCGTGGGCCGTGTAGCGGTTGTTGGCGTTTTCTACCCCGCCGGCCCCTCACACCCCACCCTTCCACTTCCTTTTCCAACGGCGCCGTTACGTACCAACGCCTTTTCTTTTAACGCTAACTGTTCCCGATCGAAAATTAGCACCATTGAGTTGGAGGTGCTTCTTGCATCCCGCAAAGTGGATTCTAATATCGATTACCAATCCCAAGAGAGTACTCGAGGTAACTCTTTAAACAGAAACAACAGCTAGAAAAAGAAAACCATCAAATATCCACACAATATTTTCCCCCTTAAAAGGCAACTTCATTCATCGGATACGTGAATTACCTTGGACATAACCGTATCTACCGCCAAGCAATGTGTGTGTGGTGTGCGATTGGGAAATGAAATAAAAATCGCTATCCGTGTCTGGGAAAGCGCCTCCAAAATGGCCCAACAGGTGCAGAGAGATAACTGTAGGCCTTTTGCTTATGGGAGGGTTAGTGGAGGAAGAGGAACCAAAAAGGGCAGCTATGCGCGTTACGCCTGTTTTCCAACCCGATTTCACCGCTCGCACATATTTGGGCCACTAAATTTTCCCCCGATCCTCCGGTGAAAAGGGGAACCTGGAGCTACCCCCGTGGGCTTGCGTTTTGTTTTTCTTATCTTGTTAGTTTATTATTGCTTAGCCGCAAACCCGTTCATCATTTTCTTCGCCTGCTCGTGCTATCTCCCCCCCCCCCCCCCCCCCGTGTGTTTTGCGCTTTCTCTTTCTTTCTATCTTTCTCTATCTCCCGTTCTATCTTTTCGGCGCTCTTGCCCTTGCCCTGGCTCACCCGCGTTTAGCGGTTACCGGACTTAACGGCTCGTAAAGCACCAACCTAACTGCTTTTCCGCACGTTTTCCATCAGCGGTCGCGTAGTTATTACAGACAGTTTTCGTTATTCTTCGCACTGTCCATACGACACATATTGCCGTATGTTATGAAAGTATATTATTACAAAGTTGTTCACTCCAAGAAAAAACTCACCGACTATAAGCAGATTCTACAAAATACTACATTATTGCTTGCGTTCCAGATCAGCACGATCTTTGAGTTGTTAAAACGCTTCAGCGGTTCTAAAACTGAACTGGTTCTAATTTAAAAAGAATAATTCACTAGCATTCCGCCATCTGCAACGGAACGATTATAATTGAACTCCTTATTGCAGTGCAATTTAAAAAGTCCGCCCCAAATAAAGTCTGCTTTCAACGGACGGCAATTTTTCCATGATTTGTTTTTTATTTATTTTAGACCAATAAAACTATACGATCGCCATTTTCCGCATCATTTCATGCGCCGCAAACATCCCACACAGAATGTGCCCAGTTTTGGATCCCTATTTCATAAGTCCATCCACCTGCGGACATATATTTCGTTTCCATCGACTGCTTTCCAAAATCAAGTTGCCTAGAATAGAACAAATTTCAGCGTTGTTTGAAGCAATGAGTTGATTGAAAGATAAAAGGAAATTATTTCCATTAACAACATGCGCAATCGTTCGATATCGATGAAAACAGAATGTTCCTGTCGTAGCGTTCCTCAGCGCTCTACGTCTCTCCATTCGGCCAACATTCCTTACCCCGTCTCAGATGGTTAGCCGCATTTCTGCGATTGTGGTCCAGCAGCAGAAGAGCGAGCCACTTTGCAGGAAACTCCTCGGTATTGTTTACGATCGAACCACTGAGGTTTGTTTTAGCCGCGGAGCAATGCGGAAGAAAATATATTTTCCACTTCTATTCTTGCTCCTCCCGCAACATACTCAAATACAGACACACACCAGCACGCGCGCATTCCAAAGGTCAGTTTCTGGAGGGAGGCGGTGAATCGGTGGGTAGGACGCTGCACAAATTGCTGAAAGTGATTGTCGAGTGCAGTTGTTGTTTACGCTCATCGCGCAAATAAAAGCAAACCGATCGAATGGTGGCGAAACTGGATGGGCAAAGTTCTCCACGGAGGAACGTTTTAACCGTAAATAATTTAATTAAGTAGTGCATCCTTCAATCCAAAGATAGGTTTATGAAAATAATACCGCTAGGTAAAAAAAACCTTTTTCGGGAAATCTCATTGAACGACTTAAGAAAAATGTTTCTACTTTATGACAAGCCGCATTAAGCCATAATCAACCGAATTTTTCTTCAACTAGATGAGAGTGTGGATAAAACAAGCTATTGATTAAATGCTGTTTGTACTTAAATGGAACAAAATAGTACCGCACCGGAAGGAACGAACCACACAAGGCGGCAGCTAGGAAAGCGTCCCGCACGGGCAGCGGACGAGAAAATTAGGTTAGATTCGATCATAAATCAACGTCCTTTTCTCTCGAGAATTACCCGCCACCGCCTTCCATTGTTGGGAGCGCGTTCGGCATGCCAACAGTTTCCGATTTATTCCGAATAAGCAGGAAAAAAGAGGGAAAAATCCCGCATTGAACGCACGTCATCACCGCGTACACAAAGAATGGAGAATGCGATCCAGCTGGAGCAGGAGAAAGCTGGAGGAGAAAATGGGAAAGGGTAATTGCCATCTCGCATCCTTGAGAACCCAAGTCTGGGGATGCATTTTACGTTGTACCGCACAAAACTGGTCTTTCTTCTTAGACTTTGTTTGGCATCGAAAGCCCGGACCAGTTTTTCCTACCCAGTGGAAAATCTGTTAAAAAAAAAATGCGACAACGACGACGCCGCACAGCCGTTGTCCGATTTGTCATTCGTGCCACTGCAGCAGCCCCGGACCGGAAGCTGCAACGGAACCACCTCGGCGCTGCGGAGATGCGTCGTGCAAGCGATCGACGACAAACGAACGTCCACACGAACGAACGAACCCTACCCTGCTAGACTTTCGGCCGAGCTTGCGCTTCTCCTTCAATCGCGCGTGCGACCCGGAGGAGGACTGGTTTGCGGCACTGCAGCCATCAATTTAATAGACATTTCAATTTTATTTACCCCCTCGTGCTGCTCCTGCTGGAGAACGCTGGACCACGGAAGAAAATCTACGGTGCGACAAGGCAAACAAACAAAATGTCGTTCGCTACTACTTTATGCAGGCACTGCCGCCGCAATATGTCACACGCTGGACGGCCATCCTGGCGACAGTTCTCGATAGGAAATTAAAATGAAGGAAGCAAAGGGCCCCCGAAGGGTAGCCAAAGTCCACGCGGACCGATCGATTGGCCAAGCTCTAAAGCGGAATGAGCCCACACATAATAAACAGTGCGGACGTTCGTGTTATTGCCCTATTGACCTCTTAGGCTAGCGGTGGAAATTGTTGGTTTCTTCTTTGGTGCGGGTTAAAAATGGAATGCCGGAAAGTGTATGGGTGCGTGAAATGTTCATCGTTGTCAAAGAAAATAATAGAAGAGTAATAGAGGGCGTTTTTTTATATAAGGCGACAACTCCCGCAAATAATTTCACTCCCGCAGAAAAGTCATTGAAGTACTGTAGAAAAGTCACCAGTGGAAAATGAATGAATTGCAGCCGACTCTGGGGCTCATTAAGCGAAATCTGTTACTTAGTGACGTCGATGAAGCAAACATTGGTGAGTGGATGAATCGCAAAGATCCAGGTTTTGGACTGAAATTAGGTGAGAAGCAAAAGAAGAGCAGGTTTCAATTTATAAAAATCTGTGGATGTACTTGTGTTGCCTGGAGTATTTTCATTGATCTTTTGATTGAGGAATTTGTGGCGAAATGCGTATTTGCATCATTAACCTGCCTTGCATTTCCTACGCAACCAAAGATGAAGCGATCGAACAAACGATCAAGCGATTCAATTCGATCTTATATTTTCACAGCTGATGATCGATCGGCTGCTTTGTTCCACAGCGACGGTGTGTAATGGAGCAAGCAGTTAGCGTTGGCGTTGTACGTGGCTTGTCTGGGATTGAGGCACGGCGAAGCAAAAGAAGACAAAAAAGGGTTTACTGTCAACCGTAACGCCATCTTGCACATGCGCGAGCGATCATCCCCAGCTGAACCAACCATACGATACATAACGGTGCACACCACGGGATGGGGTGAAATTAATCACACAAACTGCACACCTGCGTGCGTCTCGCCTTCGACGTTGAAGATGATGCATTCCCGCGCGATAACGAATGGCAGACAATCGAACCGAACGCATCGCCACGCGTAACGTAACGTCGTTTCGCACACGTGTCGTCGATCGTCGGTCGTCGGTGCACAAACGGCGGCCTGGGAAACGATCGTTCAGACACGTCTCAGTGCGCATCATCCTCCTTCTCCTCCTGCGGCGATCGTCACGGGCTGCTTCCTCGTGCGGAACCGCGCCAGTCTCTCCATCATCTTGGGCCATTTCGCAAGGCGCTCCCGTCTTCCTCCCACTCACGTAACGCCACGATTGGAACTTCCAGAGCGAAGCGAGAAGAGCACGTTCGGCTGGTGGTGGAGACTACTCGTTGTTTAATTTATGCGATTAGTTTTATCATGCACGTATCGCTCCCCCATTCGTCCCTCCTTTGCCGGAGGGCAGCTTTCTTCGTGGAGCTGGAGGAGTAGGGCAAGTTGCGGCACGAAACTGATCTCGGCGAACATGTGATCCTCTCGGTGTGTGCGTCGTCTCTCTTCTCCGCTGCCGAATGTTGTTGTGCCGGTCAAGCAACGTGATCGGCTTAGCGTGACCAAAAAAGTCACACGGGGAACAGGCGAACCGCCGAACGAAGGGAGAGAAACGGTACTTCCATGGAGGTGAGTAGGTGGTAGAAGTCAACGTTAGTAAACGACGTAGAGAGAGAGTTGAGTGCACCAGCACCGAAAAGGGAAACTATAGAACGGATCGGAGGCGGTATGGATTCTGAGTCTGTTGGCAAGTCTGTTGGTGTAATCGGCAGGGATCGCATCATCATCCTAATGCACGTCTCGAGGCATTGGTTTCTGCGCAATCTTTCTTTCGAATCGTTTAATCTCAACTGCATTTCCACCCTTCTAACTGGCTGAAATCGGGCTTCAATAGAGTTGCATCTGATGTTTCATCTGTGTTCATGACGTACGACTTCATCGGTAAATTGGAACCTCACTAATGTTGTAGACAAAGTTATGGGTTCTTTAAGGAAACAAAATCCATAATATAATAATGACTTATATTTCTTATGAACTATTCCCTAATCATCCGTTTCACTGCTAGCCGTCACGTTTCATAGTTTTCACGCTTTTGCACAGCAGATTATTTATTCCGAAAGGCTCAATTGGATATTCAGCATGTTTTTGGATCAAATGTTTCATTATCGGCAATTTATCCGTTCATGGTTCGCTGTTTGGAATGTGCTATGGGAATGTGCCTTGTCACACGATAGCAAAATGAAAGAATTGTTGCCATAAGCCCTGCCAAAACAAGGCCTCCTGAATGCCGGAATGGAATGTGCTGATTTGAGCCGCATTTTTCTCCCCCCGCCCATCGGTGGGGCTTCCGTGGCTTCTTAGCTCCGGTTCGTTGGTTGCGCCAACACATGTGCAGAAAACATATGTTGTTTGTTTGTGCTTTTGCGCTGCAAACGTTTGCGAGTAATGAGCGAAACAACGCGGTTACACGAACAACAACTAATAAAAAAACGAACCGAGGCCAAAGAAAACTACAAGCTCACGTGGAAAAGTTGACTGACCTCCGGCAACACGATGTGCATAACTTGTCGCTCTCTGTCTCTGTCTCTCTCTCTCTATTTCTGCATTAATTTTTTGCCCGTTTCTGCGTCTATCTTAAGACCACATCAGCGTTTCATCGTGCGAGAGCAGCGCCGTGCTTGGGAAAAGGTTTTTGCTGGACGAACGCGAACGGTTGGATCACAAGAGAAAGGTACCTACCAGTGAGACGGCACTACGAGCCGGTGGTAGTAAACGCGGATGTAGCACCAGTAGTAGTTCCCTTTTCCGAACGCTATCCGAGCGCACGACGTACCTTCGAAAGCGAGTCAACTAGAAGACGGCGTTCACGGAAGAAAGTCACCGGTGCTGATAAGAAAAGTGAGAGGAGAAAGGTCGAAAAAAGCACGACGAAAACAAAAAGCTGTAAGGCGCCGCACAAATCTCCCACTGGAATAATGTTTATTCCCGGCGTAACCGAAACTGAATCAGCATGCGCTCCCCGTCATCGCGCGCAACTCCCACCGAAACAGCTTCCGGTCCAATTGGGAATGCAACAGGCACACTTCAACCTTGGCGTGGGATTATTCGTTGCCGCCGTAAGGTGTAGAAAGTCACAATTTAAACTGACTCTCTTCTGTTGCGACGAAACAATCGAAACGTGCACGAATTTGCGTAACTTACGTCGCGCTCTCCAGCTGATCCAGTGCTGAGGACATCCACCTTGCTTCTCATCGTCTGCAGCTTGCAGTGATCCAATAGTTTGTCCTCGAGCATGCATTACATAACCGGTTATGAGTTGCCGGTATCTGCACATTCAACTCTAGGCTGATCTTAGTGGACCCGTTGCGCTCAAACCCATCTTTCGCTGGGTGGGATCTCCAAGATCGACGAGAACCTATCGTCTTTTACAATTGTTTTGATACATCTTGTAGTTTAAGCAAGTCGAAAACATCCACTCCAGGTGATGCACTTCAACCCTCGGTAGTACGCGGTTGTATCATTTGAAATAAACAAAAAGTGAGATAACATGGATTCGCTGACCCTTAGCACATCCTACATCGGACGAGGAAGAGGAGAACCGCTGGAAAACGCAGAAGATGAGCAACAAAATGCAACCATCCAGCCTGCATCTCAGGCACCAACACAGCCATCCACAAAGCCACCCCTCCCTCCCCCACCCTCCTCCAGACGTGCATCCCGAGCGAAAGCATTGCGATACGATGGGTAATTGAAAGATAATTACATTCAATTATTGGCACCTCGTGTTCCGCGTTCCCGCACATCCGCAGACCGCGGCGTCGGTAAACGGGCCAAATGATAAACCTCAAACCGGCCGATAATGGTTTGAGTGATGAAAATGCATCATTAAAGGCTGATGGTGTTGCTGCTGCCACTGTGCAAGACTTACTTACGGATAACAATCACACTGCCGCACTCCTCTGAAAAATGGTCCATCGTGGAAAAGGTTATTCGTTAACTAGAAGAAGAATTTGAATTGCAATAAACGCATCTTGTATCATAAAACGAACGAAAACCGACAAAATTAAAGTCCTAAGTTATTGATGCTAGCGTTTCCCCAAATGGGACAACAGGCTCCCTCTTTTCCACCAGGTGCTGCTGAACGGATAGATGGCGCATCGTCTTTCCTCTCCTGTAGAAACGACGCTGCTGGTTCGAGGTGCTCTTCTTTGAGATGGACAATGAACGATCCACTACTGGTGATACCTGGCATCAGATAAACCTCTCATAAAGAAAGGAGCGTCTCTCAACGATTGTCGAGGTCGTTCTACTCAGATAAGCGAGCGGAAAAAAAATCGAATCTATGAAGGACGACCTTCCAAAAACCCGACGATATCTCTCAAAAAAGGGCGGCTGTTCCGTTCATCGTAATACTACACACGCCTAAACGGGTTGCTGGGTAGAACAATGCCTGGCGGGGCGGATGCTCTTCGGTATTCGATTGAATACACCCCGTTATGCTCCCCCCATGAGGTCTCATCCGTCCGTTGAAGGTTGGATTGTTGGTGGCAGTAGTTATACATGGGCGACCCTGGGCTTCTCTTTGCATTTTATCGGTTTAAGGTTGACAATGGTCAGTAGAGTAGAGTAGAGTATTGTATAGTATAGTAGAGTAGTAAACACAACGACAACTCACGCACACAGCATCGAGTAGGGAAGTCCATCATGCTGCTGTATGAAATGTGAAGGTACTGAAAAATACTCGATTGCATTTTCCAACACGAATAATGCATACTATATAATCATAAAAACATGGCTTATATCATAAAGAAGTTACAAGCGGAAATGCGTTGTAAGGCAGAAATGAGCACTTGGAACATGACGTGGACGAAGTATGGTTTTTTCTCCAGCACTACTATAAGGGTAAGTAGAACACTGTTCAAAATAAAAGCCCCCCCGTTAAAGAGGGAACAACAGCACTGCTCAAGTGCCAACTGCAACCTCCAACCTACAAAGCTACAAAGTGGAAGCACTTGCCAACACCATCCGCACACAAATTGGCGCTGGCGGTAAAGGTCAAAGAATCCTATCCTCCGTTCCGGCTATTCCCAGATGTGTCTACCTTCCTTCCAGGCTCCCGCCTGGATCATCCTCTTTTATCCACCGCCGGGAGGGAAAGGGCGAATTGTGGTTTGGCTTTCCGACACACAGACACACACACATACCGACCAGGGCTCGAGCGCGACGAGAACGCAGACCGAACCGCATGAATGAATGAATGTATCTGCATCAAACGTAACGGATCTTCCGATGATGGTAAAAATAGCATAGCACAGAACCGAAAAACAGAAAAGAAACAACCCACCGCCCCGAAGCGACCTTTGCGCTCGTGTGCGAAACGATAGGGAGGATTCGGACAGAGGGTCACCCTCTCGGGGTGGATGGTACACTACAGACTGTGGGGGCATAAAGGGTTGGCTTTCAAGAGAACACCTCGGGCGGGGGCGGGGGAGAGAAAAGGGGGATCTCGCCCCTTCAGGTCGGAGCAGCGTAGGGTAGGGTGGCTCATTAAATGTCATGTCGGTGAAGTAGCTGCACCCTGTTCAGTTTTCCCACAGGGAGCTGTAATGGCGAGAAAACCGAATCCACTTTTACCGGATAATGAGAAACATGAATGAAGGAAGCGACCTTTTTCACTTTTCTCGCCCAAATGCTGTTGGGAAAAGGAGGACGGAGCAAAAGGAAATGGAAGCTGGCACGCGATTGCGAAAAATGCAATCGATAATGGTGCCCTGCCATCGGTACAGCAATATTCGATCGAAAGGTCGTGGGAGAAAAACGTAGTTCCATGCTAAGGGTAAGGAAGCAGCATCATTATAGGGAAAATATATCGCCACCACGACCGATACGGATAAACGTCGTCGATACGGATGATTGATGACTGATTTTCATTGTGACAATCCTTTAGTTAACGATCGAAAGAATCCTTTATTGGACGCCGCACACCTCGACGCACACGAAGACTAAAATGGGACGTGCTTGTTGTGCACGCTTTTCTCTCAACCTGTTTAGCCTTTATGTAAAACACTAGCTCGACACAAAAAGGGCATCAGCTCCCTGCACTGCGAACTTAGCGTTTGATCATCGTTGGGAAAAATCACATAAGCTTTTCATGAAACCACATCACATACGCTTTTCATGAAGCCACCAACTGCAACGTCCGCTAATGTAAAAATCCTTCCCGTAATGCAACCTGGCAGCTGAGCGAGGGGATAAAAACATGCTCCTCTTTTAATGTGCTCCACACCAATCCGACGCTTCGTCGTCGACGGAAAATCCAGCCGGTTGTGCGGCGGCGGGATCATTTGATGGCAATTCCAATTTTCGTCAGCTATTGAACTAGGTCAACCCCGGACAGCGAAGGGTAAAGAACAGGATGCTGACGTTGGTGATGTATTTGTACCGGTGCAGCGAACTGCACTCCGCTGCAATCACTGGAAGGTGCCGCTTGAATGGGGTGGTTAATTCATTCAATGTGCCGAGCATCCTCACTCCTGTCGAATACTTTGCTGGATCGATACCCTGCCTTTAGAGTTATTTAAGCCCCCTGCCAATCACGATTTCAGTGATGGATAGAACCAGTAACGGATTTATTTTTGCTGGATTTCAAGGAAGGATGAAGTAGATCATTTTGCTTTTTTTTTGTAAGCTCGCGAGGTTAAACAAATTTTTTTTATGTTTTATTGAAAGCATATTTTAGTTCCTAGAAATAAAAATATCATCACCACCCTGGGGAAAGAAAGCAAAAAAGACCTGCTATACTTCTGCTGTCGGTTTCCGCCAATGTAAATTTTCACCTCTTCGCTGTACTAAAAACCGGTTGGCATGAAGACGCAAGTACCGGAAAAACTCCCAGCGTTTCTTGTCCTCAATCCTAGCATCGATCGACCGCTTGAGGTTGCGCCAAACGAGGAACAAACTGAAGGCAAACTTTGTTACATATTTGGCACTGCACCATTACACACCAGGTGGAGGAAAATATGATACGAAATTTAAGCTACATCCGACTAGCTTATCTAGGAATAGAAGTAAAAAATGGAAGTGTAGCTTATTAGCAATAACCTGGAGCTCGTCGACGCAACGAAACCTTTAAACATACCACTAAGTCGTTCCCAATGTATCCTAGTAATCTTCACAGACAGACGGTCAATCAAACCCCTTACATACTTTTTTTTTTTTATTCTCAACACACTTCAGCTGGATTTTTCCAGAACACGGATGATTCATTCAGAACCGACCGGGCAGAGCTAAAAATACCTTTTCCCAGCAGCATGACCTCCGCGAATAATTGAATGAGGCACATGTTCTTACCCGTGGCGTCACACATCAGATAGTCAGAGGCGGCCGTTGCGGAGATTAATAAATAAACTACAGCAATGACGTGAACCAAAAAACAAAAATTACCAGTAATCTCATAAAGTCAACCACGCTATCAACCGAAGCAGGGCAGCGGACGAGGCGGAAGGGACGGCGTGCAGAGGTTGTTTCCACGTGACCGCCGCCTCTATCTTACGATGCAAACGTTCAACTGTGGCTTAGCAGCAAGCTGAGCCAACGTTTCCTAACAATCTACCCCTAGGGGTAGGAGTCGTTAAGTGAATCCTTGTACTTGAGGTCTTCACGTCAAGCGCATTATGCGCAGCCTTATCGGACAGACCGCCGTGCAAAGGATGCAAAAAACGTCCATGCGTCGACAGAATCCGTGCGCTTGATTGTGCATTTCGAAGGGCTAGGACTTGGTTTTTGCATCTGCTTATTTCATCATGTATTTAGATCTTTTGATACTTTTCTCGTGAAGTCATATTTGTGATCATATTTGTTCTATACTAAACTAAATTCTCAACACAACAGTTAGATGTTCATGATGGAAAGCTAATAACGTGATTGGGGGCTTAGCGGCCTTTGATCGGCACGTAACTACTACGGAAACCGCCGGAAAACGCCGTCTGGAGTTGTGCACCCCTGATCCGTCATATACTCTCTCTCTCTAGAAAAGTCGGCCACATATATCGTGCGCGGCTGGGATATACCGCGCCAAAGAGAGTGAGAAAGAGAGGAAGAAAAAGAGAGAAAAAGAGAGAGAATCTTGCAAGTGCGTGCGAGATTCGACTAAGAGATTCGCTCCCGCAAACGAAGACAGCGGGAGACTGCCGGAATCGGGTGCGGTATACGATGGCAGCGCCGCGGAGACAGCAGCAGGTAGGGAAAATGGACGGTGGAGACTCCTGCGGAAGGCGAAGGCACACCTAATGCCACCGCCAGGGGGAAAGGAACGGTAGCGCAGGCGACGAAGCGCGGTCCGATGCAAAGAAGGAAGAATAAATAGAAACCTCATTTCATCGTATCGATTTTCTCGCTTGCCGACGAAACACACGCCGTTTTTCCTTTGCACCGCTTGCTTTTCACGGTGAGATATGAAACACAGTTCATGGTGTTGAGCACAACTTTGCCACACCAAAGCAACATGTCTCTGCCTCATCTCTGGCGCATCGAACAGGGACACACTTTTGTTGTAACCTTTCTGGCGGGACGCTACGCACCTTGCACCGCACTTACCTGTATCTATCTACGGTCGCTGATTGTCGTTGAGGAGGCGGACGTCCCAGTGCAAACCAACAGCCAACACTACTGTTTTTCACGACACAAACGCACGGCAAGCTGCCTGTCGCTACGCAGTAACGCTCTGCGCCCGGACGGGAGGTGGAAGCCTCGCAGCGGCACTATTTATCGATTTTTGCGAGTGACACGTTTTCTTCGAAAATCGATCGCCCGCAACTCGCTCCGCTTCATTGAGCAGCGGAAGAAGGATTCTGCACTTGATTCACAACATTCAACATCACATTCACAACACGCACTCCGCACTGCAGAAGCATCACTGCGTCCCAACAGGCATTGCTCTGCGGTTGGGGAAAACTCTTGCACTTCTTCTCCGACGGATGTATAAGGACGACGCGGGCAACCTCGGCTGGGGTTGACTATTTTTCTCACTTACCACACGCTTCACAGACGCTTCTCTTGCACGCACGGCAGGAAATCAATATTTCAACTGTCTTCAGTTTACCACACATCAGCTAAAAGGGATTAGATGGCACAGAAATGTGTGAAATTATTCATCGGTCCGTATCGCCAGCAAACGCCAGGCGTTGCTTGCGCTGGTCGCACACGGTCATCCTCGTTGTCTTTTTCTAATTTCAACAATCTAGATCCTCCAAATTGCTCCTGTTGTTCATGACAGAGCCATCGTCGCTTATGGCAACAGCCTGTGCTCGCCTTGGCAAACTTTAACGCCAACTACGTCCTCCTATGCAGGCTACTTTGACGATGAGCTATTTGGCACGGATTTGTGAACAAAAAAGCCGTACCGCACGGTCGGCAGGACACGCAAGGGAGGTCCCCCTGGTCGCACACTGCTCCGCTGGTTATGTAAGTCAACGACGACAAAGACAGGACACACAGGACGACAACGCGGGTCAGCGTTAGATAAAGTTTCCCATTTTGTCGAGCCGCTGCTTGCTTGTTTGGCTTCTTTCTTGTGCAATTTCGTCCGGATGGCTGAAATGGTCGCTTCTATATCACCAACGCCTCGCGCGCTACCACGTCAACAGTCCAACATATGCGTCTTCAGGGGCAATGATAAACCTGAAGCGAAACATTTGGCGAAGGACAGGATTGCTCCCCCACGGGAATTCACAACAGCGCCTGCCGGGAAATCTCACACCTGAATTTATAGCTTGCTGTGCAGCTCGGCCAGTATCCGCCTTCGCACCAACACCACCACACACGGAGCTATCGAGATAGCAATCAAAACAAACACAAATTCCAACTGGATTTACTGCCAGCCAACGGAGGCCACAGCATTATCGGACACACCGAAAGAAAAACACTACCTCCCCCAGATGAAGAACGTCGCAGACGGTTTTTTTTTCCCTTCCGAAACGCACAACACACTTACAACGGCAAAGATGACGCCCTCGCGGGACGCCACGCTCGATCCAGACGATTGAAATTCCAGAACGGGGATGGTTCGCGTCACCGGATGTTTGACTTTTGTACAACGTTTTTTTTTTTTTTTCATCGAACAACCATTTTGCGGTACCCTTTTCACTGCGCGATTGATTTGCATGTGTGATTCGAACGTACCGACGCTTTGCTTTGCTTGAAGTTCCGTATCGGCGCGCAAATGATATGTAGACGATGCGGCAAAACGGCTTTCTTAAACATGATGATTACCGAAAGGTGTGCATCCCATAGCCTCATCCAAAAACTCCTGACCAACGCACAGCACAATTGAACAATTCTTACCAAACACGACAACAGTTGCTGAGAAACTGACTTGAAGAGTCGTGTCGAGCGAGCTGCACCCAACGGATTCGACCCGACACATTCCATCAAGCGGTCCGAAGTTCCTCAAACGGCCCAGAGCCCCGAACCTAGCGATAAATTGAACAAACCATATGTCAAACGAAAATGCAGTTCTATGGACGCTTTTACAAACGGTTGTCTCAATGCATGCATTTTTAACAACGTTGGCTCAACCACTTGCTATTTGTGTGTTCAATCAAGTGAGTGAGTCAACTCAGAACCTGGTTCCAAATGAAAAAACGTCCAGCAAGCTCCGAAAATTGGAATCGCTAGGAGTTTTCGACGATATATATGTATCGTTATTATGATAACGACTTTTCAGATAGTGCTAGTGAAGCAATGTTTGTAATGTTAGCCTATACTCAAAAAGATAAGAAAATGTAATTAATGTTTTGTTGCGGAGCAGCTTGAAATGCCTTTCAGAAGATTTCCATATCCATCGTTATAATGTTTTCGATTGTTTTTAATGTGCACCAGGGCTCGAGCCATCGTGGCGTATCTTGTTTCCATTGCATTCTCATACCGGTTGTTCCTGGTGGATATTTTGATTTCGTTCCATTCAACCAGCAGTTCACAATTTTCCGGAGTTGGGTGATTCATTTCCCGACTAGTAACGGATACTGGTAGGTGCTTCCCAGAAGTCCCAGCACTACACACACAAGGCAAAAATTTGCAGCTTCGATAAGGAAGTAGTCAGAAATGTCAGAGTAGGAACACGAAACAAAAGGATTCTCAACTGGGACGCAAACTCCGACGAGATTGACAACGCTAAACAACATCGCGAAGAACAGGTGTGGTGCATTGAAAGATAATTAACTCTACTCGCTTTTTAGGAAACAGAAGTGATTGTCTGCAACAGAGGTTGGTATTGTTAATTGAAATAGTGTCTGTGCTCGAAGGGGCATATTGTCATTCATTCCCAATTTATCCCTACTCACTCATTGCACGTACTTTTGCTAAACAAAAAAAAAACTTGGCTGCACGGGGAGGAGTGCTTATGGTCAGTCCTCTTTATTATCCCAAAATCGGGAAAAATGTGCATCTTGAAGTCATTTAAATGTCATCAGTAATCTTTTCCGGCGAACGGCGTACTTGCCGTTTATTTTCGGGTATGGCTGGGTGTGTTGGGGAAGAAGGGGTCAGTTCGTTGCCATTTGCGGTGTCCATTTAACATAACCTAACATTGATCTATTTTTTTTTTTTTTGCAGTTCACACTACACGACGGGGGCGTTATAGCGCAGGACAACAACCACCATGAACTTGGAAAATAAAGTGGCGCTCGTTACCGGTGGAGCCACGGGCTTAGGGAGGGCTATCACTGAAGAATTGTTAAAGCATGGCGCGAAGGTGATCCAAAGTGCACGAGATTATTTCTATCCAAATGGTAACCGTTTATATTAACAAACAGGTTCTTATTTGCGACTTGAACGCGGATGCCGGATCACTGGCAGTGAATCAACTCGGGGAACAGTACGGAGGACGGATAGTGTACTATAGTTGTGACGTTACAGACTTCATTGACTTTGAAGGTAGGAAATATTGTAAAGTAAGACCAAACATCTTGTGACAATTACTTTCTTTGCTCTTCGCATTTGCAGAAGCATTTGAATATTCAAAGTGTAAGTTCCTGGGAGTAGACATCGTCATAAACAATGCGGAAATTATGAACGACAACTTCTGGGAATTGGAAGTCGACGTTAATCTTAACGGTGCTATCCGAGGCATGCTTTTAGCGCAGAAGTTCATGGGCAAACAACGAGGAGGCGAGGGCGGAGTTGTGGTGAACATCGGATCCGCTGCAAGTATTAAACCACAATACTCGACACCCATTTACACGGCTACCAAGCACGCAATACTGGGCCTGACTAAAGCCTGTGGAGATCCTGTTCACTATGAAAATAGTAACGTCAGGGTTTTCGCCTACTGCCCGGGGCCGATTGAGAACCCCTCAAAGGAAGATAGACGTATAGCGCTTCCACCATACGACGAGGCCAAGGAGCTGGACAAGGCAGTGGTCAAACAGAAGTAAGGCAAACAGATTTGGAAGTTAATCGGTACATGGTCGGGCTTATTATTTGAATTTCTATTGCAGGGTGGAGCATGTTGCAAAAGAACTAATACCTCTGCTGAAAAATGCTCCAACCGGATCGATCTGGCTGGTGTCGGGTGGTAAACCTGCTGAAGAAATTCCTTATAGCACTTTTTAAACATTGATTGAAATTTGATCAATAATGTATTTGTCGAACTAACTGTGAAAATTCACTGGTCATCATCACATTAACCAACCAACCAAACCAAATGGTCTCATAAGTATAAGAATGCTTCCGCTTTAAAGTAAAAGCTTGGAGGTAAATTGGAGGATTAAGAGCTCCTGCTATGATAAGCCATCATCATTCTCTAGGAGTATGACCTACTGCTTCAATCATAAACATTTGCATCGGAATTGTGTTGATCACAAAAAGTACTGTAGGTTCAATTACAGTTCATCGATTAGCATGTAAATGAGAACAAAAGATGGCATCTTGGCGTGCACTGCTCCAGGAACCAAAATTCCTTAAATGTATTCCATATTGCGAGGGAAGACATATAAAAAATATGTACGCTTTTAATGTACTCAACAAGCGATGCTGATGGCTAGAATGAACAATATCAATTTTGTTAAACACAATTGAAATTGTTCTGCCAGTAGTCCATGAATAAACTAATTAACTATTAAATAGAACGAAAGAACGCGGTTTTTTTTTCGAATACAAAATTTTATTTTTTTTTATTATTTTTTACAATTTTTTAATTTCTATGATGAACTTATGAATGTGAACCCAATATTTCAAAATAGATTTGTTTTGCGGGCGATGTATTCCTACCCCTCGACAATCTACGCTGACAGTTAATATTCGCCTCATTTTCGATCGGCCGGCGGTGAATCGTACGTTGTAGGAAAAAATAACCCGTAGTAGAGGTGGAATTTAAAATGTTTCATTGGAACAGACCGGAATTAGGTTGTTTGTCATGAGAACGGATCAAGGTGCTGGATTGGCACACATAGGTTCAAAAATATGGCGGACAACTGCGCTGTTTTACAACAATTCGGGCTGCCATTTGGCTCTGCTCTACTCGATGGTATGCTATCGTTAAAATACATGGTCTTTCTTAGACGTCTTTGAAGATTTTGTTTTTGTTTTTTGAAAATGTCGTTGTTGTGACTTGGTAGCGAACGAAACTGTATGCATGACTATTTTTGTAGGAACGGCTCCTTTCTTGTAGGTGCAATACGGAGGTCTCAACATTACTCCATTGCCGCGCTCATTTGCTCTTTGATCGCGAAAGAGGTAGCAGCGACGCGCTATTCTTCTCCTGTGTAACGCATTTTAGTGATAGCAAGGGTAATAAAACTTAAATGCCGGACGACTGCCATCAAAAAGTTATCGAATTTTGAAGTGACTTTACGCATTTATTGTGCGTATGCAAACTAAAGAACAACTATATTGAAGAAGGAACAAAACGTGAGTATTCGGCAGCGGAAGCTTGAGATTTTGTAGGAAACTAAGAATGCTCCGATTTTTTTCTGTACAGAAAATATAGCGATTCTACCAATAAGCGAAATAAGCAGAATTTGTAACAAACACATACTTTTTACTTTCAGGTAGACCAACAAAGTTCCCATGCATTGATGTATACATGTGTGTGAGTGTAAATGAGAGAGTGTCGTTTTACATGTAAGAAAGACTAAAAAAGAAAAATATTTCACGGTAAAAGTCAATCGCTTTGTAAACTGTTCGAAGAGCATTAAACATTTTAAGGGAAGGTACACTTCAAGCAAACGATTCTTCTACCATCTTCGCTAAAGCTATACCGGGTGTGCAGTTCTTCGGTGAACTTGGTTAGATTCGCAACCTTTGTTCACGAGAGGAGCCAATCAATCGCAGCAGACGGCAAGAGCTGCATCGCGTCGGTTGCACTCCATCTTAGAAAAGTCCTTTGCATCCAATAAATTTGATCGCGAATCATGGACGTTGACAGAAGCCCGGGAGTATTGCGGATGATTTTGTCCCCCGAAGAGCTCGATGCCATTCCTGAGGCTTCGGTGAAGAAAATAGAGGATGAGTACGACAAGAAGTTGGAAGAGTTCATAACCGCAAAGGCGCTCTTCGAAACGCGAAAGACTGATCTGGGTAAGTGCATCAGCGGTGTCCTTCCGTGAACGCCATGGCAAAAAACTTGCAAAATTCAACCGAATGGTAAGCGCGAGCAATTGAAGAAAAAAAAACCCATATTCAAGCGAACTGTCAAATTCGGCAATCGATGAAAGACGCCAGAGATGGCGTGCATATTTGTTAGGTTATGGTAACCTATGCCGAATTGTTTACTTGGAACGGGTTTCTTTTTGTAAGATTTGAGGTTAAAGAATGGGCCCAAAACTTTACTCGCGCTTTTTACTTCGCACGGCAAATGCTTTTGCTTCGAGTAACAAATGTGATTTTTAATTTTCATTCGAAAAACTTTCTTTCAGAAAAAACTAAAATTGAGAGTGATCAGAAGATCGAAGAACTGACTCTAAAGGTGCAAGATGAATCTTCCAAGTTCCACTTCTCCCAGCAAAGTGTAAAAGAGCTCGGCATTGAGCTGGAAGATGTGAAGCAAGAGCTCATCAAAACCAAGGAGCGGCTCGCCCATAATGACATCGATACCTCCCGTTTCCGTCAGGAGCGCAATGAAGCCGTCAGCGAGCGGGACACGCTGCTTAGCATGGTCGAGCGAAAGACGATCGAGGTCGAACGGCTGCAGGCGGACGTACTGTCGCTGGAGGCGAAACTCAAAGCGTCCCACATTGCGCAGTGTGAGGCACTGGCCAAGCTCGAAGAAATTAAGGGCAAAGAACACTCGCTCGAGCACAAGGAGAAGCGTATGGACCGAGAGCTGTCGATGCGGGACAACCAGATCGCGAGGTTGACGCAAGATCTGGATGCGGCCATGCATGAACTCCAGAATCTGCGACGTCAGCAAAACATCCAATCGCTTACGGTGGATACCAAGTTGGCGGAAAAAATTGAGGACCTGAAGATTGCGAACAAAACGGTCGCACACCTGACCGAGCGAAACTGCGAATTGACGGCGAAGGTGGACGATTTGGCTGACAAAAACAAGCACCTGGCGAACGAGATCACCACTATGATGGACACGTATCGCAAGCAGATCGATTCTCAGACCACGCTGTGCAATCTTCTTCAGCAAGACAAAGACGATACATTGCAGCAGGTGAAAGAGCTCGAATCGTACATCGTGGAGCTGCGCCAGATGCTGGAGGAGGCTACCAAAACTTGCGGCGAGTTTGAAACGAAGCAGAAGCAGCTCGAACAGGACCACATGGACGCGCTGGAGGAGAAGCAGAAGCAAATCAGTGACTTGCAGGCTGAGTTGAAAGTCGCGAACGAGCTGCTGGAGGCAGCTAAGGACGAAAATTTGGAGCATGCGATCGAGCAGCTTGCCCCGACCGCAGCAGCCACGAGCCGCATGATCAAGTCGGGCATGTCGCTCACGGAGGTGTACTCTTTGTATGTGCGCACGTCGGAAATGCTGCACAAGGAGCAAAAGGAGAACAACAAAAGGAAAATGCAGCTCGAAAATATTCTCCAGGAGCTGGAACAGAGTGCGCCGAAGATTTCGCGCCAGCAAACGGAAAATAGAAACCTCACCGACATGAACAGGGAGCTCTCCGAGCAGCTCAATAAGATGATCAGTGAGGCCGGCGAGTGGCTTGTGCAGAAGTCGAGTTTGGAGTCTGAAATCGACCACTTGAAAGGCGAGATCAAGATTCTACTCAGGGAGAGGAGAGATCTGTGCTGGCAAGTGTGCAACCTGTTGGGCGAGGAGACACGAGCTCGAACACGAAATGACAACGTGCCGGTAGATGAGCTGTGTAACTTTTCTGGAAACTTTGACATCCACGACACGATCACACGAACGCTGGGCTCATTCAGCACGATCGAAGAAATGCACAGTCACTACATGAAGCTGTTACTGGTGGTGCACGACCTCGGCGAAAAGATCACTAAGGGGAACGAGCTGCAGGAGAAGATGGACCAAATCACGAAGGACCTCGAGAAGGATCTGGAGGAGTGCAAAAAGAACATCGACCAACTGGAGGACACCAAAAAGAAGCAACATTTAATGCTGGAACAGGTCACTCAGCAGCGCAACCGGTACCAAAAGATGCTACAGGACATGCTGAGCAGCGCCAACCATGCCGGGTCTGCGGTGCAGCACAGCCAGATGACTATGAACGGAACGAACTCGTTCGCCGATCCGACGATGATGGACGGTGTCGATGATGTGCCGCTGGCAAATAGCAGCGCAGCTGTCGTTGGGCCCTCACAAAGCGAGGTGAGTAATGCAGCGATGATCACCGAGAAGGAGCGCAAGATCGATGATCTGCAGGGTAAGCTGAAGGAGCTGCAGAGAGAGATGGGAACACTGAAGGAAGAGTACGAGACGTACCGGCGAGAGAAGCTGACGAACGATAAAATGCTGAACGAGCAGTTCGACCAGATGCGTGGAGAGATTCGTGAACTCACGTCTAAAAACGTCAAACTGATGGGTACGATTGAGTACAACACCGGTCAGAACAAAATGATGGCGAAAAACATCGTCACGTACAAAAACCAGATCCAGACGCTCGAGGAGCGCAACAAAAACTTTGAGAGTACCATCGCCAAGCACGAGGCGACGATCATGTACCTTCAAAACGAGGTTATGAGCGCCCAGAGCAAGCTGGCCCGGGCCGAGGTGCAGCTGGAGAACCTCAAGCAGGAGTGCCACATCCTGAAGGGCAGCGAGGCGCGGCTGCACAGCGAACGTGAAATTTTGAACCGCGAGCGCCACAACCAGAATCTGCTGCTGAACAACCTGGAGATGATAAAGATGAACATGGAGCGTTCGGAGAACGAGGGTCGCTTACGCTTGGAGTCTCGCCTTGATGCAACGTCGCGCGAATGCTCGGCCCTGCGCAGCCGTTTGCAGGAGGAACAGGATCGATTCCGGGAACAGGCCAGCACCCTCCAGCGCCAAGCTGAAACGACCCGCAAGCGCATGGAGGAAGAGATAGCCATCGCGGAGACAGTGCAGGCAGAACTGAAGAATGCGCGCGACGAGCTGGAGATCAAGTCACGCAAAATCGAGGACCTACAGCGCAAGTTGCAGCAGACACTCTCGCCAAACGACGAGGATAATCCCGTCACGAAGGCAAACCGAAGGGTGCGCGAGCTTGAACAGCAGCTGAACGAGAGTCGCGCGGAGCTAGAATCAACGCTGGCCGAGTTGACGACGGCAAAGGAGCACGTGAAGCAGTACGCCGATCTGTCGGAGTCGGCCGAAAAGGAGCTGAAGGATCTAAACGAGCTGTACAGCCGCTATCGCGAAACCAGTGAGGTAGAACTGGTCGGACTGCGGAAACGCGAAGAGGAGTTCAACGCGCAAATAAACGAGCTCAAGACGGAGGTGTCGCTAAAAATAACTGGCGCACAACTGACCGCAACAACCAGTGACAAGAACTCGGAGCTCCATAAGGCGCAGCTGGAGCTGAAGGATGCGCTGGAGAAGCTGGCCGAGCAGAATCGCGAGCTGCGGGAGATGCGCGAAAAGTGTCACAGTCTCCTGGAGCAGGTGGACAAGGCAGAGGCCAAATATGCCAGCGAAATGGTCCAGCATTCTAGCGATATCCAGCAGTTGGCTCAACTGAAAGAGGAGATGTCTCGGCTTCGTTCGCAGTTCGACGAGCTGGTTCAGGGACGCGATCGTGCCATTGAACGGCTCCAGACGGGCGAAGAAGGGTGGTCCAACCGGGAGCAGTTGCTTCGCACCGAACTGGCGCAGTACGAGGAGCGACTTGAAAACCTAAACTCGCAGAACGCCGCCCTTCACGATCAAATCCAGTGTCTCAGCGCGCGCCTCTCGGTGCAAACGGTATCCCTGAACCAATCGTCGACGGCCACGGCCGACGACTCGATGAGCGGCGGTGCGAGTACCGAATGTTCCATGCTGAACCGCTCGCTCACCGAGGAGGAGAAGCAGTCGGTCGAGCAGCTGCTACTTGTGATCAAGTTCCTGCGCAAGGAGAAGGACCTCGCCGTGGCCCGGTACGATCTGCTGCGCTCGGAGAACGTGCGCGTCCAGTCGGAGCTGATGGTGTTCCAGAAGAAGTGCGAGGAAGCGCAGGCGGAGCTGGCGGCCGCACGGGAGAAAACCGACACCGGCATGGTGACCGTCGCCAAGCACGAAGAGATTCTGCGCAAGCTGGAAACCTACAATGCCATCACCGACAGCAACCGGGTGTTGCGCGAGGAACGAGACGGGCTGGTACAGGAGGTGAAGGCGCAATCGGCGCGCCTGCTCAAAGTGCAGGACGAACTGTTCCCACTGCAGGAGAAGGTCCGCGAGCTGACAGTCCGGTTCGAGTCGGCCAACAACGAAAATTCGGCCCTGCGTGTCGAAGCGACTAGGTGGCGTCAACGGGCGAACCTGTTGGTCGAACGCTCGAACAAAACCAACCCGGACGACTGGAAGCGAATGCAGACGGAGCGCGAAAACCTGGCAAAGATGCTGACGGCGGAGAAGGAGCAGCTCAAGCAGGCTAACGACGAACTTCACACGGTCAAGCAGGAGCGCGCGCGTCTAGAGACAGAACTGGCCAACGTGAGCAAGCAACTAGCAGCCGGTAGCGAGCAAGTGAGAAAGCTGACAGCCGAGATGGAGGCGAGCATTTCTCAGGCGACGGTTAAACTGACGGCCGAGGTGGAAACGCTTAAAGCTGAACTCAAGACGAAGGACGACCAGCTGTTGGACGCGAAGAACAAGGAGCAGCAGATTCGAAAAATAGCTAAACGCTACAAGGACTCGTACTTCGAACTGAAGAAGGAGATGGACGAGAAGGCAGGCACCAGCAGCGGTGCGACTGTCGCAGCCGACGGTGCTGCAGGGGCTACCGCTGGGGCCGCTGGTGGTGAGGCTGAAGCTCGATCTACACCCGCGAGCGGTGCGCTGGAGGCAGAAATAGAGAGCTTACGCAAAAAGCTGGAATCTGCGGTGGAAGAGGTCGATACCCTTCAGAAGGAGAACGAGCTGCTGCGCGCACAGCTAGAGAAGGCAGAACGCAATCAGGAGCTGTTGAAGGATGCGAAGCATCGCATCTTGAGCATAACCGAGCAGAAAAACAACGCTGTGCGGGAGCTCAGCACGGTGAAGGGACAGCTGCAGCAGCAGCTGGATCAGGTGCGTGAGGAAAACGATCTCCTGAAGAGTCAGTACGAGGGGCGCATGTCGCGCTTCGAGAAAGACAGCGCCGATGCGGACCGGGAAAGTAAGGATGCGATTGCGCGGTTGAGTCGAGAAAATGAGCAGATGGTGATCCGATTGAACCAGCTCAACCGCCAGCTTGGACTTCAGCAAGCGGCCAAACCCAGCACGAGCGCTGTCGGGGCTGGCGGGTCGGAAAAGCCAGTAGGTGACAGTCCTCGGACGGCGAACGTGAAACCGATGGCCGGACCGAGCAACCAGCAATCGGCGGCGGTCACGCCCCGGCGCGTCAGTGAAACACCACTGGCCAGCATCCGCCCAATGGCTGTAGGGAGCCGTACGGCGGCCGTACTACCGACGAGCCAGAGCACCACCAATGTGGCAATAGTACAGGGATCGAGCTCAACGACCTCTTCTACAGCGGCGGCGTCAGCGGCGGCGGGATCTTCCAGCAGTGCGACAACCACAGGGCCGCCTCCGACGGTCTCGGGTTCGGCGGCAGGATCGGTGGGTGTGACTGCGGCTGCGGCCAACAGCGCTGCTGCCATCGGTAGCGCCAGTGGAAGCGCTGTCTCTGGCGGTCCTTCTTCTGCGGTTGGAAGTGGTAGTGGACCCAGCGCAGCGTCCGGATCGGCCGCAACTTGCGGTCTGACCACAGCTCTCGTACCACCGCAACAGCAAGTACATAGCGCGACTGCGACTAGCAGCAGCAGCACCAGCAGCAGCACCAGTGCCTGCGCCAGCGCCAGCGGAGGAAATCTGAATGAATCGATGGCATCCTCGTCGCCGACGAGCTCCCACACCGATTACATGCCAGCGACGAGCTCTGCCAGCGTTGCAGTGGCCGCCGTGCCCCCGATGGGCACTGCTTCCACTTCCACTAATGCTGCTGAAAGTTCTTCTTCTTCGTCGACCTCCACGACGCAAATGCTTGAGGGTGACAGTGCACCGCAAATGGGAAGCACTACCAGCAGCAGCAGCAGCAGCAGCACAGATCCAGCGCACCAACAGCAAACCCCGCAGCTAACGACGCAGCAAGCTACGGTTGCCATGGTGCTGCCACAGGTCGAAGGAGGCGTCAGCCAGCAGCATCAGACTCAGCAGCAGAATCAAGCTCAGCAACAGCAGCAACAGCAGCAGCAGCAGCAACAGCAACAACAGCCGCAGAGCCAAGTTCAACAACAGCAGCAGCAGACGGTACAACCTCAGCAAGCGCAGCAACAGCAGCTCCTGCAATCCGTTCCTCAGGTATGTTGAAATGTTCCTTGTCGTCTTAAGGCCAATGCGTGTTTTACACAGATTTGAACCAACTGGAAAATTTAGATCCACGAGTTTGTTTGAGTGGTCGTGAAATCTGCATCCATCTCGCTACGACAGAACGAATTGTTTTAAAAAAATTCTACTTATTTCATCCACAGGCATCGTCGAGCAACACCGTCACCACAACCCAGGCTGCCCTCAAGCGTCCGCGTGACGTGGAGGGTGACAGTTCTACCGATACCGTGAGTCAGCAGTCTACCAGCAAACCGGCACCGGCCAAAAAGCGTCTCCGAATTGGTCAAGTGGCAGGCGAAGCGTTCCAGGCAAGTCTTTTGCATTCTTTGACATACTGTTGCCGATATCGTGGACTGCTGCGAATACACTATCCTGTTTTTCCTTGTCCCTGTGCCTTAGGGTGTGAGTGAGTCCGGATTGGATGTGGAGTATCAGGTACCGACGTCATCCCAGCGTGACCAGGAGGACGACATCATTGTGGTGGACACGGAGGAGGATGAGGACGAGGAAGAAGACGATGATGATGAGGACGAGGAGGAGGAGGAGGATGTTGGTATGGCTGATGAGGGAACGGCCGAGGCGGATGACGGTCCATACGAAGCCTACGAGGCGGAGGAGTCCTACGAACAGGAAGGACAGGGTGTTGTAGCCGCGGGCGTCGGCCCGTACGATGAGGGCGAAGGACCCGACATCGACGAGGACAACAACATTCAACCGTCCGTAAACAACGAGGTCGACGTAGATGAGGATAACGAGGTCCCGAACGCATGCGGCACCACTTCTACTACCTCCACGTCAACCTCGTCCACTTCATCGCAATCGGCCAAACTGTTGCTCCAGCAGCAGCAGCAGCAGCAACCGATGGACACGGCGGATGTGGAAACGAGTAGCACCAGCAGCTCGACCACAACCACCACTCCAGGCACTGGTGCAGCCACTGCCGCCGTTCTGCCTTCTACGTCGGGTTCGTCCGCTGTGGACGGGGGTCCTTCGGTGAACGACGCCCCGCAGCAGCCACAAATCCAGAGCACTACTGGGTCCCTTGGGAGTGGCGGTAGTGGCACAACCTCCAGTACGGCGGAAGTAGCTGGTTCATCGAACGCCACCACGCGCCAGGTCGTCAATCCGCTTAGCCGCCAACAGCAGCAGGCGGCCCATTTGATGCTGATGCAGCAGCAAAGCTACGAACACGAAGGGGCGGCAGATGATCGCATCGTGCCCAGCACACCGACGCTCTACGTGCCGCGACGTACGGATGGGTAAGAATCACAGAGCAAACACGACTTACGAATGAGCGTTGGGGTTCCTCGGAGCGCTACCAATTCCATTCCCGGCATCCATTTATCGAATTTCATGCGATTGTGTCATACTTGTTTCATTCATTCCATTTCTATTCGTCCATCACATTTCACTTTCGGTAAAACATATATTGACAATTTCACATACCACATGCTTTACAATTTTTTTTTACCATTTCAATAGACCTTCACATAATGCATAAAATGTGCCTTGTCTGGTCGAGACCGAAACTAATCCCACATTTTGCAAGATCTTGCTTGACTCAATGTAGATACCTGCGTATCTATCTATGGTCCGCAAATCGAATTACTTCACTTGATTTAACGTCCGCGGAATGTCCCCTCCTTGGAATGTCCAATGCGAACATTTTCACGTTAACATATCGGTCCATGTGCTACAGAATATCATTAGTCAGCCAGGCGGAAACCATCCAAGTATCCAAACCTTTTTTAATTGCGAGTTTTCGAGGCCTGCTTATATTTTGTATTTTTTTAAGCTAATTATGCTACTAAAACACGCCCGAGCAGAGTATAATGCACCATGGAATTACAGTTGACTGCATGAAACATGTTGCGTTCCAATTAGTTTCACGCGCATTCAAAATTTACAATTTCATTCTGCATTATGCATTGTTCAAACCCACTGCATGGGTTATATCATTTTCATATCCTAATGTCGCTGTTCCATTTCAGTTAGGTGGTGATGTAGAATGTCTAGCATAATGTAGTTTTTTTTTTTTGCTCTTCCCCTTTAAATTGGGCAATCCGTCAATACGAGAACTACTGATATCGTTACCATTTATTTTATCTCTCTCTTCCTCTCACTCTCTCTCTCTCTTCATTCGCAACCACCGTCGTAGATCGTCGTAAGACACATCTCCAAGGGAAGAGAGAACGGGAATCGTACGTTGAACTAGTGGTGGAACGTAGTAGATGAAGAAAAAGAAACTAACGCTAAGTAGAATTTGCGCAAGCTCCCGCGGAATCCACGGCAGTGCAGAATTACGATGTGCATTGAGTCAAGGGTTCACAACTTGAAACGGAAGTTCAAGAGCAGGCAGAATCGACAGGCTGCAAGAGAACAGGAACAAGTTAGGTTTGTAGGATGTTGAATTCGGCATAGGAGAGATATATTTTGTATATGCAAACAAGCGAACTTAGTAAACAATTCTTCACACCTGTACTGCATTTCAGAATGAATCGTGCATACCCCAATCAGATATAAAGCTCAGCGAAATCGTAGCATTCGTTTTATCGTATTGTACATAACGATTAAGTGCACAATCGTGTCTTTCCAGATCGTGCCCTTATGCCTTTGGGGCTTGTTTTTAGTAAGAGGATAATTTCTGTGCCTCTGTAAAAGCAATGTCGCTGTTTACACTAGCTCTCATTTGTTGACACCAAATGCTTAAGCTGCTGCCAGTGGCCTGCGTATTACGTGTGTGTGTATTTGTTTAGTTAATGCAAAGCATACCGTTTTTTTTCCATAAATCGAATCAATATAAAATAATTCCATTCATTTTAGCGCCTGTATAGAAGCGTCGTAGGCGTTGTTTGAATTGTTCTGAAGTTAGATACGTAGATAAGTTTTCAAACTTCATTATACGATATTTTAACAACATAGGGATAGGAAACGCCGAATTTAGCTTATAATGTAGTGAATGAATATATTCTTCTATTAATTGCAATAACTAATTGGATCGTAAAAACCGTAAGGTATCATTTACTTTTAACCACAAGCAGGCAAACATATTAAGGATAAACCAGGGTTCTGCTGCACACATACTTTAAGTTTGTTTTTACTATAGATCATTTATAAATGTCCGCTGCTATACGGAGCAGTGCACTGCGTACACACAAGGAATTTGTTTCTCTTCTCAAAGGAAA
Source organism: Anopheles atroparvus (assembly GCA_914969975.1). NCBI lineage: Eukaryota > Metazoa > Arthropoda > Insecta > Diptera > Culicidae > Anopheles > Anopheles atroparvus. Next base: position 46,189,329 of record CAJZCY010000001.1, on the reverse strand, counting down.
GAAATAAGATAACTAAAGTAAAGACTGTGAACACCGACAGATGGCTGCAGAACATAATGGTGGCAAATCGAGCCAAGTGCGGTTAAAAAAATCGTCTATCAATAAAACTTAGCGCCAAGCTTAATCGGATAAGTAAAAGAAAATATATCACGTACTGTTTGGAACGGAAGATAAACAGATTGGAGCGCAAGTGCAAGAGAGAGTAAAAACGAGAGAGAGTGAGAGAGATAGAATAAACAACGAATGGTTTTCTGGGTATTTTTTTTTTCTTTGGAAAAATCAAACATTGAAAACACTACTGGTGAGACATTTTTAAAAGTGATTATTTAACGGCTACATCTTTGCTGCACGATAGTCATTTGCCTAAACTAAAGTCAGCACCAGCATCAGTTTTGTTTCAAACGGTACTGTTGAATGGATTTACATCGATGAAATTTACGTTACAAATTAATTTAGCTTTGTTTACAATTATGGTGGTTTTATTGATTATTTAATAATAGTATTAGGGAAACGAGCTGGTGTTTGAATGGTTTCGCAAAGATCACTATTTATCTTCTACATGACCAACCTAGGGCAGGTAATGTCTAATGAAGGGGTTTGAGGCGCTTCCTGAAAACTGGATAAATTTGCTTCCCAATTTCTATCTATTTCAAAAAAATATTTTTTTTTTTTTTCATTTGAAACGCAGCAAGGATGCGTTGTCTTATACAATTTTTCACGTACCGTCTACCTCGCTTTCAGATTCAGTGAAGCCGTAAGCTCACCCCATCCGCAGGTGCCCAATGCTCGGTTCACCTTCGGTGAAACTTCCTCCAGCCGGCAGTCGGTCGGAGTTGTGCCAACCAGTGGCGGTACGGGCGGGGGCGATGGTAGCGGCAGCAATAACGTGGAGCAGGAGATGCTCCCGGCCGGTATCGATGACACGCGCATCGATCTGTCGCAATTGGATGAAGCGGCCAGTGGAGGCAGCAGCAGCGGTGGAGGGCGTAGCGTCCCAACTACCCCACACCACACGACCGGTGGTAAGTAGCGTAGTCTGGCTCAGGTCGGCGGACGACACGTATTTTATCCGGTAAAACATTTACTGATCTTTAGACCGTCTGTGAACCGCACAAGTTTGTCTAATGTCTTGCCTTACCCAGCACATACAGAGGAAGTGTTGAAATAAAAGAACACTCTCCGACAAAGGCTTTTCTCCGAAACAGGATTAATTGGTTCCGAAAAATTCCATTAATATCGGGAGGGAAAGATTAGGATTAAGTTATTTAAACATGTTGTCGGTCGCATAGATCAGTCTCTTACGGTCCGTTCAATTTAGTGAAGGATGTTGTGCAGATTTACATTTTCGTTAGGTAAACGTTGAGATGCGGTTTGTTCATTGTACAGATTTCAAATAGTTGTACCCGGCTCTCCCTTATAGAAAGAAATTTATTAAGTTCAATTTTGAACATAGTTCAGCTAGGCATTGTTTTGAAGAATTTATTCTTCTGCGGAGATTTAATGCAATTGTCCATTTATTGTCCATCCAAATTGTGGCTCGCGCTGATTGTTGTCTGTGTTCGTTTTCGTTTCTGGTTTTTCCTGCTACGCTTTCCATGTGCTCCGTTCCTCTATTCGTGTCCCCCATGATATCGCAGAATCGAGCAGCTCGTCGGCGGGCGTCATCAGTACCAGCTGTGTGATTTCCTCGGAGGCGCAGGCCTCATCCCTCATGGATCGCAGCGAGAAGGAACTGCTGGAGGAGGACGACGACGATGACGCCGAGGAGGGCAACGCTGTCGACGATGGGGTGGCGGTAGGGGCGCACGAGCAGGTCGATGACGATGTGGACGTGGACATGGTGGTTGGACAGGCGAGTGCCAGCCAGGATGATGCCATCCCAGTGCCGTCCACTGCGCCCGCCAGTAGTGTTGGTCCCGGGACCTCCAGCGCCGCTGACGCACCGTCCTCCGCCGTCGGACCATCGTCGGGCGACGACGGAGTTTCCTCCCAAGGGGAGAAACTAAATACATCATCGCCGGTAAGGGAACACTAGATGCAAACTTTGATATGATCGTTCAGTCCAACTAAACGTTGTACCATCAAATTCAATCTTTGTTCAATCTATTATTACCTTACAATGTCAACTATTGATCGCGCTTTTTCGTAAGTGAAAAAGCGAAGTTAATCGAAATGGAATGTTGAACCATCCTTTCAAAAAATTTCTCCAAAATGATTGTATATATGAAGTAATAAGGACAAAAGGTGGTCAGAAAGTTGGATATTCATTCACGAGTTGTGATTTCATTTTTTATGCAATCCTTTAAAGATGGAAGAGGGAAGTGAAGCAGAAGTGTTGGGGGCGCCCAGCACCAACACGCGCTCTTTGAGATCGTCCACCACCACTATCTCCAGCATTCCTCGCGGCACTAATCCTAATCGACGCGGACGTCGCCCCGGCAACCGGGGAAGTGGTGCCCCCAGAGTGCCGATTACATGGCAGGAGGAGAACAGGGGTAAGTTAACCAGGGAGGACATTGTGCCAATCGAGTTTCACCAAAATTCCCAACGTGACCGAACGTCCACTGTGAACGAAGTCCGTTAACCATTTATCTTATTTTTTCCCATTATCTCAGGTCCCTACCAGCCTCCATATGCCGGCAACATGATGCAACCCAGAATGCCCAGAAGCCGAGGCAGACGCCCTCGAAACCGTTATTAGGACGGGGAGGAAAGGACGGACATCAACAGGAGATTTGACACGTTGCCTCCGTGCCGGACCATGAAAGGACGGGAGCATCTAGTTTAAGGACAAGATTGGTAAACAACAACGAACGCTCGGGTTCTTGCAGTGTGCCGCAGTAGCATAAGATGCCCTGTTGGCTAGGGTAAGCATGGGCTAAGGCATCACAACGCAGTACATAGCATAAGAAGATCGTTAATCGACAGCATTGACCGCTCACATACATGTGAAAACATGGGAATCGCGCATAAGAATTACATTCCGCCGCTTATGCTCGGCGAGTGCTGAGTGCGCTGCGGAAAAGGTTGTTTGAGAACAAATGGTCCATCCTCTTGGTACCATGCTCCATGTAAATATTGAATGACAAACGTGTTTCATGCACTTTTCCGCATATTTATCTAGAACTTAAGTTACTTTAGTTTTCAATGAACTTCTTTCTCGCTGTCCCGCGTACGGAAGTTTGATGATCGAAACTATGCTGCAGAATGAAAACTTACCTTTTTGCATCGACATGTAATATCGAACATATGAAATGAAATAAAATTAAATGTTCTAAAGACGGGGTTTTCCTGCACACCCTATGCAATAGGTTTTATTGTTTTCACTCAATATATAAACTATACAAAAATATCCGCCTCTAGCTGTCCTCTTTTGCTTGTAATTTTTTTTCTAGAGAAAAAGTTTGTATAATTATGAAATTTGAAAAAGGTGAGCATATTCTTTTCATAATGCAGCGATTTTTTTTCACACACACACACACACACACATACACGGATTACCCTTCATCGTAGGCTAAAGAAGAAAGGTTCATTTCATACACGTAGAGCTACGGATCCGCTTCAGTCTACAGTTTCGGAAATGGCTGTCGCGCGCTGCTGTTGTTGTTCGCCGGTTGGTTTGTTGACCGCAGCCCAGGCCTTACCATCGCGTAGCGCCTGGTTCGTCGTGCCGGTCCGGCTGTCCCCCCCGACGGCGAGTGCCTTCTTCGAGTTCTGAACAAACTCCATCAGTCCACGAGACATGTAGTACGGCCGGGTAATACCGTCATTGCTTTCGCAGTCCTCGCAGAAGCACAAGAAAATCGTATCGACCGTCATCTGGCAAAGGAGTAAGGAGCGCGAAAAGAGGAGCGTGCATTATTTTCACCTCACTTAAAAGATCTCAGACAAGGCGTACCTCGTACACGGTCATGAAGCAGTGCGCCACCAGATAGGCGAAGATCCCGACCAGTATCAGCGGCACGTACGGGTGATGTAGGCCCGCCTTCTGCTGGATCAGCTCCATCCCGACCAGCACGGTCGCCACGACGACGAACACTTTGGCCAGCACCAGCACAAAGTCCCCGACCGAATTGATGGCGAAGACACGCAGCGCGTTGCTGGTCAGCAGCCGGAATGCGTTCCGACCGGCTTGACAGAACGGATCGCCATGCATGGCCGTGAGAATGTACGCGTTGCGCGTCAGATACTGGAGGAACCGTTCGAAGCACTGCAGACAGCACTGGCAGCAGTCGAAGAGAAAGGTGGTCACCCGGTTCTGTGGATTCCGCACCGTGTGCTGGTAGGGGGAAAAGAAAAAAAATAACGAAAACGACACATTTGCAGGTGTCGCGCTGAGGAGTACCATATAAAAGAAACATGATTTCATTTCGTCCCATACCATCAACAGCTTTAGCAACGCCCGGATGAATTGCACCAGCGCGATAACGAACGAACCGAACGCCACCGTACCGAGATGGTAGCGCAAAAGATTACCGTAGCTTCGCACGATCGGGCTACCGAGGGCGGCCTTGTTGCGCGTGAAGAACCAACCGGCAACGGCCCCCGCGATCACCATGTGCTGGCAGCCGATCACGAACTGGCAGAACCACAGGAACGCGAGCAGATTGTACCAGCGGGTGAACAGCATGGTCGAGTCCTTCACGTACTTGGCGCTGTTGTTGCTTTCCACCACCAGCATCCCGGCACTTTCGATCCACACCGTGAAGTACAAGTACAGCACGATCACCGCCGCTATGGTCACAAATGTCTGACGAGGGCGAGCAGGTAGATGTAACCGAAGGAATCAAGATTATGTTGGAAAGCGTTACATAGATTATAGCACAGTTCAACAGCAATCAGATACTTTTTAATAAGCCCTGCAGTATGACGAATAAGCAAAGCTACGTTTGCCACGGGTTTGACAAGCGATCCAATGGAATTATATTATTTTTCTTGAAAGTATAAAGTATAAGGTTGTCCAACCCAACGCAACTGTGGCTTTTCTAGGACAGATTGGTAAATGGAAGTATGAAACATGGGTCGTAGCCTAGCTTATTCCCGATACAACAGTAAGTCTGAACGATAGGCAGGATAGGGAACGTAGTTGTTTTTGGCTATACGCACCAGGACCGGTTCCGCCAGCAGGAAGGGCATGCTGGCGATCGCTTTACCCGCCTCCTTGAACAGCTGCACCACCAGTTTGATGCGTTTGCGCATCACCAGTATCACGAGCAGCACAATCAGCGTGGCAACGGTGGCCGCGATCGCGTAGTACAGCCAGTTGTTCATCCGCATCCGGGCCGAGTCGCCCGCCACGGCCGACAACTGTTCGGACTCGTAGCGCCACTTGAACCACAGCCAAAGCGTTCCCGCCGTGCAGGCCACCACGACGGCCACCAGCACCAGCCACACGATCAGCCCGGGCAGCACGCGCAGCAGCAGGAGCGTGAGGAGCGAGAGCGCGAACGCGGTCGCCGCCAGCCACAGCATCTCCCGCTGGCAGCCCTCCAGGTCCTCCGACACCTCCTGGAAGAAGTTCCGCAGCCCGGTCCGGGTTGCCACGTCCTCCGCTGGGTTGTTCTTTCGGATGCAGCGGTTCAGGAAGGGTTTACTGTGCGGCAAAGGAAGGGTAATGGTAAGCATGGAACTGACCACTCCGGGGTACCGTTTCTTGGCGCAACCTACAAGCCTTCGATTTCTTCGCAGTCCGTGACGCACATGCGATGCAGTGCACTCTCCGTCCCGCCGGATTCCTCCACCAGCAGGTACTTCTCGTCCGTCCGATCGGCACCCTGGAACCAATGCCGTGTGAACAACGCAAACATAAACAAGCGCAACCTGGTTAAATCATCGCTCCCTACGGGCTTACCTTGCACGGGAGACTCTGGTCCGGGCTGTTGTCACGTCCGCACACGTTGGCACAGTCATCGTAGCCATTAATTATGCGATAGATATCGCCGAATGCCATGCAGTAGATAATGAGCACCAACTGCTCGTGGTCAGGTTTCGGCACGAAAGTGTTACAAACGTTAATCATTCATGTTCGCTCCTAATGGTGCCTGCATTTTATTAGGTTAGTCTAGGCACCCTGCTCGCCCTAGGCCGGCCTTATGGGGCAGATTATTGTGCGCTCGGTAGGGTTCAAGGACGAGGGCAGATGGAGTGCAGTGATAGGTGACGGTGATGGTGGTTGGGCACAATGTTCCCGTGACAAGGAGACAAAGAGACTGGCAAGACCATTGCCCATTATCCATGGTACTCCGTTCGAAATGTAACGGCCAGTTGAAACACGCTAATGTAGATGCAATTATTTTCAACTGTCGAGAAAATCCTTTTCATTTTACAATAGCCACAACAACTTAGTCATATACTTAGAACGAATGCGCTTTGTAATGCGTGGCAGTGCGGAACGAGATTATTTTAGATCAAAGCAAATTGAATTGAACCATGAAGGACCAGGCGTATCCATTGCGGAATAAAGAGTTGGTCGTACTTCTACGGTCTCCATCCCAAGTAATTAAAAGTGCAAGCATTGCAAGCATTAAGTTATTACTTTTTTCATTCCGTTGTCCACACATTAAACTGAGAAAAAATTCTGAGAAATATATACCGATAAAATTTGACTTTCTGGCATTTTAATAATACTCCAGGTCACGGTGTCCCATCCTAGGCTGTTCCTAATGTACACTCGTTAGGCATAACTCACCAGAATGAGAATGAAGGCAGCCTTTATTGCGATGAACAGTATATCCGTGCAATGTCGTTCGGTTTGGAAAATGTTGCTAGACTCGGTGCTTCTCGGAGAGGGTGATTTTGAATGCTATAATGTGTCGATGGCGGTTATAAACAGAGGCATTCTCGACCTAGGAAACCTGCGTTGCAGCGGTCATCGTACCGCTTTAAAGGATCGGGTTGAGTAATCAAAGGATACCTACATCGAACGATTCACCCGGCGACACTTTATCCGTTCGGCTACCGAAGCAGCAACAAAACTGCTGCATTTTCGATGCGTTTATGTGGTGTATATGTTTGTATGAAACAAATCACTTATGATACTGTTGATATCCTTACATGGAATATGCACCGTTTGGTATTCTTCCCAGTTGAATCGGACCACTTTGTATCAGAGCACTGGCAATATGACTTAAATTTAACATATTTACAAAAGATCGTTCACGCAAAGCACATTCACTATCCTTTCGTTTGAGCTAACAACACTATTATTTACGGATCTCCCTTGTTTCACTACGTCTGAGGCTGGTTAGCCGGTTAAGCGTAACTCGACGAAACGGAAGTTGTGTGCGGAACCGTGTGTCACTTTGCGAATGGTTGAAGAACGACTGAGCGGTTGCCCGCGGCCAAACCGAGTCCCTTCGGCGAAAGGGACCTCGATGAGCCCGACGCGAAGGAGTTTCGTACCCTGCCCACCTGTTCCAGGACCTCTACGAGTCGGGTGGTAAAAAATGATGATACTTCACCGCCAGGCTTCGCAAAACACATACCATCGAATCGACTCTCAATGGCGAGTCGTTTGGGGACCCCCGGAGACCCTCTTTCCAACGTTTCGTCCTGAGAGGGAGAGTTTGTCTCTACTAACGATCGTAGCGTGATGGTGAGTCAAACATTTGCGTATCTACGGTCGTTTCCTCATCCCTCGCATGTCAGTGATTTGTTCACCCGTGTTGACTCCGCCAGGGGAAGCACTTAACCGCCCGGCCCGTGCCCCTCGCGGAGTCTCTGATTCGCGGGACATACGGTCGCGCTACTGCTACCGGTGACTATTATTGTAGCAACACCCTCGTGTTTGAATGCGTTATTTCCTAGCCGTTGCCAGGATGCGCCGTCTCCCGCACTCACGGGGGAATTTGAAATTGATGTACGCTTCCTAAGTACCCGCATGGAGCAATTTGTGGAGCACTTTATATCTACTCCCGCGAGGCCAGGCTGTGTAAGAAAGTGTGTTCCGTTGTTCCATCGGAACGGTTGTTTGCAACAATACCTGCAACAATATGTTGTATTTTTGTTGCAAAAAAAAACAATATAAAAATTGATCATCGATAGAGAATTTAAACATATGTAAATGTATCAATAAACATCAGATTAATCTTACGATTTATGAAAAGTAAATCCGTGACAAAGGAACGACACCTCGGAGTCGAAACAAATACGGGAAGAGTAAGTACTCACCACTTTACGTAAGTGTGAAGAGTTTAATTAAGATCATTACTTAGTTAGGTTATACTTCGCAATGCAACGCCTTGCAATTCCCTGGCTGTACAATATGGAAGAAAATGCCATGACCATATGCTCCTCTATGATGCAATGCATAACATGGCTATTGAATGAATAATGTTTAGGTGATGGTACCTCAAAGCGGAAAATGTGAAAATCGATAAAAAAAAATTAAAACAACGATCCAGTACTATCTGTCCCGCCCTGTCGTCTCCATCACTGTGTAAACTTATAGGGCAAATGGCAGTTAACTTTTGTTATTTATGGAATTCCCATTTCGACTGATTTTGGCTTATTCTAATTTAAGCATTTACACGTGCCCCGGTTCGACCCAGATCACGTTGCATACTGTTCGGGCTGGGGGCAACCACACAGTAACCCCAAATTCCCGAACTATTTCCAAAAGGCGCTCTCGATTGTCCGAAGAGGAGGAGGAATAAAAATACAGGCACGAACTACTTCGTCGGGGAGGTAACTGAACTGTTCCACCCGCTTCGGTTGCAATCCCCCCCCCCCCCCCCTTCCCTAGTTTTCCCCTTAGAGCGCACCGTCTCTGGGTGGTTTTGTATATATGTCGTGAAAAGCCTCAACTGCAAGCAACTGCTAGGGAGAGAATGAGTCCCGGCTGGACTCATGGTGTGTGCAAATGCGCCTACTAGAACTAGTCTGCCGCTTGCAGTTTTCCAACCGTTACCATGGTATTGCAGGGAAAATAACACAAGTCCAAGCGCCCACCGGCGAGACACCGAGTGATCGTAGTAACCGACGTTGGTCGAGTCATGCATCGGCCGGGAGGTGTGTCGCCGACAGAACTCCACGTTGTTACGACTCAAAACCAAGTTAAACAAAATGATATGGCAAGAAAAAGATAGGTTGTTTACTTTTGATCGATTTTTCTATCAATACTACTTTCGCTTCACTTTAATGGCGCGCAAAAAAAAGGCAAGTTTTGACTATTTTTAGTTTTCGATTGTCGGAATTATTCTACTGGAACGCTATACTTTGGAGCTAATTCATTTTCGGATTGCATTATAAACCACCGGAAGACATGAACGTTTTTTAGTTTTTCCACCTTCTTACTACGAGAGCTGGTTCCCTTTTCCTTGCTCTCACACTCGTCTTTTTTATTTCCATTTCGTTTAGATTATGACTTTTTGTCGACTTTTTTTTTAATTTTTCGATTTTTAAGACATATTATTGTGACTCGAGAATAATACATACGGAACTGATTAACATGAAGAAATTTTTTTTGGGAGTATCATAAAACGCAAAACCTATTAAATAAGGTATTGGCAAAAAACGTAATGCCTAACATGGTAGATTTAGCCTATGGTCTAGTAGCCCAGCCCGAAAAGTAAATCAACATAACCGCCATTTTGAATCCCTTTTTTTTTTTGTTCTTCTACATAGAAATTAATCGGCACCTAAACCCCTCGCTCGGCTGAAAAAAATAATTTTGTTTCGAAACTTTTAAACAATGGTGCTCGCAAAGTTCCTACTTGTTAAGAAACTAAAACTTGGGGAACTAAACTAAACATTAAAATACGCCGACCAAAAGCTAACCTGCGAGTCCTGATAAAGATTAATGCTAACATAAACATAATGTTACTTAACGTGAGCAATGTATTTAACCACTATGTTAGACACAATCTGCACCTTATCTCGAGCTTCCCATTTCTCCTTTATGGGCCAGTGTTGGTAAATAAATGCTAATCCTATCGTACATAGTACGAGTGTACCTATATAAAGCCTTAAGAGCAAATATTTGTTTGCATCCGTTCTTTTTTAACTGGCTGCAAATTTGTTATTTTGACGCATTCATTTTTTAGCTTCATCAGTCGCCAACAGTTTAGAAGTTCTGTCTTTTCCTGTAGTTATTTGTTTTACTAAATTATTTTTATTTTGTTTTTATTTGTATGCTAGTTCCGCTAATGTTTTTGGTCAATAAGTATTGTTCCTATGAACTAATTTAACACGAAGTGAAAGTACCTACAAGCAACACATGCAACCGGAACACGGTCGAGCCCCATGCCGAGAACTGGCTCGGAATTTCCATTACCAAGTACGCTTTCTTTAGTTAAGTTGCGTATCATCTTTCACCGGTAATTAATCACGTACGATATATAATAATCGAATAATAAAAGGCACAGCCTGGTGCAGCTATGCTATTAAATTTCCGCAACAGGAAACTTAAGAGCATAAAAAATGTATATGTTTCTTTATAAATTTCATGGACGATTCTACCTGTCGCTGAGAGGGCATCAAATCGCGACAAACGAAAAATGTGGTAACTTTTCTGCTAATTGAGCGCTACTGATGAATGAGGTAAACGTACATGCCGTACATACAAAAACGCTCCTAATTGATGAGGTAAACTAAGCGTACGAAAGTCGAAGAAATAATTCAGCATAATTCAAGCTTTTCAGCGAAGACCTTTGCGAAGCTTAGACAAGATCTAGGTGCAGCTCTTAACTATAAATCAAACACTGATAGTTCTTTGAAAGGTAATTAACTCTAAAGAAACACGTATAGGTTCGCGTTTAGTTCTTTTTTTATGATGAATTATTTACATGCATCATGCGCACCGATCGATCGCTTGTAAGTTTATAGAAATTAAAACAGAACAAAACCGTTGGAAACTTGAGCACTTGCGTATATCCCTCTTCACTTCATCAATTATTTCTAGAGCGCCTTTCTCTAAGCTGACTGTAAAAACCAAAAATAGAACCAGTCCTGTCACATTCCTGTCCTGTTCTAGTAGAGCAAATTTTTTCTCATTTACATACATCCACTTTATCACCTTTGTGCTACGGAATACCGAGCGAGCGCCGATGGTCCTTATATCTTCGGCAGCTTATCCGCCACCACCAGCGGGTTGTTTTTCTCCAACACCTTGCGGCCTTCAAACTTAAAATCGTACGAGCAGTTGTGCGCTTCCGCGTACCTGTGCTGGGCACAGAAGACCTTCTCGCAGTGGCACTTCATGATCATCACCATGCCGAGCTTTTTGTTGCACTGAGCACACCGGAGCTTCTTGGGCTTTGACTGCTCCAACGTTGCCGTCATTGGCTCCGTCCCGGTGGACGCTGCTACGAGCGCGTCGGGCTCAGCCGGAAGCGACGCCGGCAGGGTCAACAACGCCGACGAATGGCTTCGATGGGGCGGGAGTTGAGAGTTGAGAAGTCGCAATAGCCGCTCAGAGGACGCGGATGCAGAATGTCGCTTTCCGCCGCTGTGTAGAGGTACGACAGAAGATGACACGGTGGCCGCGGCAGAGGCAGAAGAGGATGAAGTGTTTGCCAACCGTGGCGGTTCGTCACACAGTTGCTCCCGATCGATGTGCTGAATGATGGAAGCGATTCCCTCCTCCTCCTCTTCCTCCTCTTCTTCGTCATCATCGTCGACGTCGTCTTCGTCGTCATCGTCTTCGTCCCCATCGTCTCCATAGTCGCCACCGGCGTGCATAAAGGCGTAGCGGGTGGAACATTTGAGTATCTGATCTTCATAGCTATTGCCTCGAAATCCGGGTGGAGGAGTGTGCAGAACGCGCCGCTGCTGCTGTTGATCTTGCAGCCGCTGAAGGTAGATATACTGGGACGACGAGGCTGTCGACGACGAGGTCGACTTTTGCTGCTGCTCACCCATATGGTGCTGCTGCTGCTGCTGCTGCTGGGCATGGATGTCGGGCAACAGGAGGCTGCCTCCCTGTGATCCACCAACACCCTTGCGTCCTCCAACACCCGGTGCGTTAATGTTGATGAACTCCGTGCTGTCGAAGATGTCGCTCGTGTCAATCTCGACGAAATCGTCAAAGAACGAATCCATATTGAACAAGCTTTCATCCGAGGGGAAGTAGTAATCCGAAGGTCGTAGGGGAGTAGCGGCCGTCGAAGTCGTACCGGTCCCTCCACCATCGGAACCGGTGAGCCGCGGCATCGAGGATCGCCCCTCGTCACCGAACAGCATGCGATGGTTGCGTTCGCCGGACACCGAAGAGGATGAGTTCGCCGCTCGTAGCGCACTGCCACCGACGCTTCCAATGGCGGAAAGTCCCGAAGATGCATGCTGCTGCTGCTGTCGATGATGGTGATACCCGTTAGCTCCCGTTGCACCTCCACCAGGCGACATCAACTTGGACGCTCCACCAGGGGCCGTGGCCGTGCCCGAGGAGCAACAGCTTAACCTCGAAAAGCTACATTCAAAGTCACCATCCACCGCAAAACAGCGGCTCGCAGCGGCGCATTCATCGTCCTCGTTCAAGTTGGATCCCGTGCTGTTGTGGCTGCTGTTGTTACTGCTGCTTCCGCCACCAAACGAATCGCTTAGCTCCGAATCGGCAATGCTCGCCAGATGGTCCCGAATGCCGGGAAGAAGTCGGCCGCCGGTCGCTGTGCTGGTGCTCCCGGTCGGCTGTTGCCGCTGCCGTAGGTAGAGTGCATCGCCTCCTCCTCCGAGAGCGTCACTATCGCCACTACGTTGACGTGCACCACCACCACCATCACCAGAAGGAGCCGGTATCGTGGTACAGCATAGGGAAACCTTGTAGCGGTTCAAATTCTCGTTGCTGCGCACGTACGGAATGTTGCCGTTCTTGCGGTACTTCAAGAGGGCCGACGAAAGCACGTTCCGATCGTCCTCCGGCGGGAGTAGACCCCCACCGGTGTGGTGGTGTTTTTTCTTGGACGCTCCATTGCTTACGCACTCTAACTCCGACGTCGAGCTCGACAAGCACGCGTCATTGAGGTTCGTGTAGCCCCGACGGTACTGGGACGGAATCGTCTCGAGGCGCGACAACTGAGGGACGAGCCGCGTGCAGCTCGTGCCAACGCCCGCCGCAAACCCGTTTAGCAACGTCGGACTGCTACCGAACGCCTTGCGGAACTCGTTCAGGTCGATCGATTTCGACTTGTTGCTGCCGGCCTTGTACGCGCCGCAGTTACTGCCCACAATACTCCCGGCGCTCCCGGCGCTCCCTTCGCCAATGCCACCGCCGCCAGCACCACCTCCTAACTCGTGGGCCACGCTCAGCAGATCGTCCTCGTCCGACGAAATCGACAGATGACTGTGGATGAAGCTGGTTGAGTTCGACGTGGCACGATGCGGCCTCTGAATCGACGAGCACGAGGACGACGTCTGAACACGCTCTTGATCTTCCTCCTCCGGCCCCTCCCCGACGTCCACGTCCTCCTCGTCTTCGTGCTCATCGTGCACCTCACCGCCCACCTCTTCCTCGTCGAGCGCCTCATCATCGTCCTCGTCTTCCCGACCGAACCGCAGCGTGTCCCAGCAGCCGGACGACAGCCAGCTAGTGTTGATCTCCAGGTTTGGGATGGCCGGTAGCTTTATCACGTTGTCACTAGCATCGCCAACCCCCATCGCCTCGTTACTGCCCCGATCCAGCGATTCGGTGCGGACAAACTTCAGCTCCAGCTCGTTTATACCCAGGTCGGAATGGTGGTGCCGTGGGTGGATGCTGCCGGTCAGCTGTTGAAGACTCGATGAAAATGGACCATGTTGCGGCTGCTGCTGCAGCTGCCGATGGTTCCAATGATGACACCAGGTGGGAGGAATGGAGGACGTGGACGATACGACATTTCTTTCCCGCACAGTAGCCCCTCCGGCAACCAGGGAAGCTCCATCACCACAAGCATTGGCTACACCGTTACTCCCTAAAAGCTGACTCCCAGACGGAGAGATGTCGTTTATCACCGCAGCGGCCGGCGGAGTGGCGCTGCTGGATTTTACACTTTCTACCGCGATTTGCGCCAGCTGAAGCAACGACTCAGACGCTCGCTTCGCTTCGCCAACGATGGAGGCGGGTGATTTAGACGCGATCGACCGAAGCTCGAGAAGACTCTCGGGCATGGCGGTGGCGGCGGAGGCGGTGCTACCCGGTTCGTCCAGCAGCCCGCCACCGACAGCTTCACCACCGCCAACATCCTGCAGGCTGCCTGCGGAGGTATAGCTGTTTTTGGGCGAGTCGCCGCGCAGGGCAACCGTTTCCAGCTGCGAGTACGAACCAAGGAAAGATTCCACCGGAGAGTCCTCGCGAACAAGTAGTTTCGGAAGCTCGTAGACGCTACTATCTGTAGGGGTGCCCGAAGCGTGCCATGTCATGCAAGAAAGGAGAGAAAAAACCAGAAAAAAACATATTATATATTTAAAAAAGGAGAAATGCAGGAATAATGAACGCAGAACTAGTTATTCTCCACCTGTCTTTAAGGAAAGATTATTTAAAGTTCTTTCCATCCTGTTCTTGATTGGCCAGTTATTAAGGACAGTTAGGGATAAGTTGATTCATAAAATATGCTCAAATTACAAAACTATCACCCGAATTAAAAAACGCATCACTCACCATCGGATATCGACTTGCACAGCGTCCGGTACGTTTTGTCCACCGCACCGGCAGCAGCATTCTTGAACGCGATCTCGGCCGACGCAATCCCACACTCCCGTCCTTCCTCGCTGCTACTGCGCGACACCAACCTCTTTGGGATGGCTCCTCCTGCTGCTCCTGCCGATTCGATGGCTGCGGCCTGCTGGATTGTGTCTACGTCAAAGTTCGGTAGATACTCGTCGATGTTGTTCAGCGATGGGTTAATGTCCGGGAGCGATATCTTTGGGCCTGGTCCGGAGGGCGGCACAGTGCCGTGGTGGTACGAATGGGGCATGTACATCTTCTTCGAGTAGTTCAGTACCAGCTTGTTGAGCGAGTCGTTCGAGATCGTGCGCTGCTGCTTGGACTGCGTGTACTTGAGCAGCTCGATCAGATCGTGCAACGACGCAGACGACACCTTCTCGTCCAACTGGTGCAGCGACTGGGTGGTGGTACACCCACCTGCATCGGCGCCTATTCGCGACTGGCCGATGCCGGTGCCACCTCGCGGATGGCCAAGGTTGGCGCAGCGCCGTATACTGCTACCACCGTCCAGTGTGGTTTCGGAGTTCATACGGTTCAGTATTCCGTTCGAGTGGAACGACAGCGAACGCTCTAGGCCGGCCGAGCCGCCATGCCCACCTCCTGCTCCACCTCGGGCACCCATATGCGAGCAATCGCGACTAAAGTCCAAATTCTTCGCACTGATCGTCTTGAACGAGCGGTTGCGCTGAAGATGCTCGCGGATTTGCGAGCGCTTCTCCAGTTCCAGCGCAGGCGTCCGTGCGGTGGTAGTAGCACTGGTGGTCGTGCTGCCATGCAGCACGTTCACCAACCCGTAGCTGAATGGTGCCGCCGCCGATTCCTGCTCCTGCCGGCCGATATCAATCACGGCCGGCATGGACTTCCGATGGGCACCGGTAGCAGTTGTGGTGGTCGCTGCAGGCAACATCGACCCGATTGCACCGACCATCGGCGAGCTGTGCCCGCCGGTGGCCATCAAGGCAGCTGCCCCACCACCAGTGGTTCCTCTCGCCGATGCTCCGCTCGCACCGGGCCGATGATAGCCGATCGGTGTCTTTTCCTCTTTGATCACAGTTTCGTGTTGTGGATGGTGATGATGGTGATGATAATGCTGATGGAGATGACTATGCCGCTTCTTGTGCCGGTACTGAACCTGGCCACGCGCCAGCTTGCTTCCGGAGTCCGTATTCAGATCGCTTCCACCAGCAACACAGCGACCATCTGCCGTCGCCTGCAGCTGCTCAGTTTTCTGCGACTCAGCAGCACCTTCTTCGTCTGCCGCACTGGCACCGCTGCCTCCCTGTACTGCTCCCAATCTTTTCTTTTTCATGCTTAGCTTGGCTTTGATTTGATCCATTTTCTATAAAGGGAAAAAATCGAGAAACAGAAGCATTAAGCATCGCCAACGAAGGGACGCATCAGCGTGTGCGGCACACAAAAACTTACCTGCTTCGTGATCGCAGCTTCACGCTCCTTCTGGGTGGCGTGACCGCCGGATCCCTGCCCGGATGCTCCGCTTCCGATAACGGAGCGTGACATGGAGCTCCCTTTCATGCCATCGCCGGCCTTTTCCGCCCGCACCTTCATCAGGCGGTGCACGGTCTTCTTGTTGTCCTTGTACAGGAGCAGTTTCAGTCCTGGGCTCTGTAGATTGATCAGGTCGTCGCTGTGGAACAAGCAAACCATACGTTGATTAAACACGAACCAATAGTCGGTAACACTATTCACGCAAGGGGTCGTTTGTAAACGATAGGTTCTTAAAAATCTGGGAACTAATGCTTCCTCCCCCCGGAAAATGTATTATAGTTGGTTCTTGATCTTGATCTCCACTTTTGACGCACGCAAATAGACGCGTGATTAACGTTAGTTGCATGGATTGTATATATAGTCTGATTAGCCAAAATTGCGTCGCTTTTGATACTTATTTTGTTTAACAACGCAACACGTTTGTGCAGATTTCTTTTGTACAAGTCATTATTATTTAAGTCAGTTAACTTATTTTTAAGAAAGAAATTAAGATATATTAAACGTTCAGAGTTACCATTCTGAACAATTATTCAGGGAAATGCAATATTCTGCCTATGAAAACGTTTGCAAAAGAAACGGCATAATCGACAACGACATTTGTTATATTTGTTCGACAGTAAAACGTTTCCTTTATCAGTTCACATCACTCAGGTGATACTGGTTCTCTATTGGCATCCCATTGGCCATTGCGACATGTGTGGCATGTGTGTAATTTATACACACGACACGTCAATCGAACAAAATGTACAACACTCCCGTAACTTCCTTGGCGCCCTCGGCAAACATACCTTCCATTGCTAGCTGCTCCCACACATTCCACACGAGTGCAACGCGGTATATTGATCTACCAAGGTTCGTGCACACGCTTCCCATCCCTCTGCATGCATGCGTCTAAAAACAACCCCCTCCCACTCCCATCCCCCTCCGGAGATGGCTGATACTGGTCGTGCATTTTCCACACACACACATACAATCTCATCGTGCCGATGACGATGACGAAGGAAAGCGACCATCACGACATCGGTCGCGTGATTTAGAAATCACGAAAGTTGTTAAAAATAGTCTCCCCAAATCGCCGATACTACCCGACGGCGGCGACGACGACTAGTTTTCCCCTTCTTCTCACATCCGGCAAATGCAAAGCCGAATCCGTCCCGGCTGTGTTCTGCTTCTGGCGCTCCCACACTCACACGTGGTGGGGACACGCCCTTAACAAAACCCCCCCTTAAACTAGGATGAGAATACAAATGAAAAGATCGAAGCGCCGCGACAATGGATGGTGGTGCCTTCAAATCGATTACCGATCAATGATATACCACAGCGGACCATATGTATCGCCGTAAAGAAGGAAAGTGAGGCTTTCGGGATTTTTGTTCTTCCCATCATGCCGGCGGCACACCCTATGGGTATGAAAAAATGGTTGGAAAAGTGGACACTCCCAGGATCAAGTGTCACAATGACTAGATTGCTTAAAGATGTCACGAAAAGTGCGAGAAGTCGCAGGATCTCAGCAAGGGCAAGGGGTTTGCGTGGCTACTAACCCTGAAAACACATCGCTCATGTCGAGCCAGTTGTCGTAGTCGGAGGAGATTGTGAAGAGCCGCTTGGACGAGATTGGTCCACCCTTCATGCCGAGGACCAGCTTGACGCGCGAGCCCTTTATCAGCGGGATGTCCTTCATCTCCATCGCGTCGCTCAGCTCCTTATGCTTGTAGAGCAGATGCTGCTGGCTGACCGGAATTCCTGGCAAAGGAAGAAATAAATTGGGGAAAACATTAATAAAGCATTTTTAGATATTTTTTCGATTGTAAGATGTGATTTCTTGACACAAAACGACCATTTGCTGTGCTGCTATTGGGCCTTGAAAATTGTTCTACGTATTTTTCAGGATGGGAGGACAGTTTTTTGATATAAGAGTTAAATAGCGTTTAAACCCAAATGGAGATAAACCTCTTCCTGGGGACAGAGCCACCTTCTGCTCTCTTCCACCACAAGTATCCCCAGTGTACGAAAACAACAAACACTAGCAGAAATGCACAATTACACCCGGCGTGTGCGCCGGCGTCAATGCCGCAAACCGTGTACCATATGACCGAGCAGAGATTGCTATAAATAGAAACGGATTTTTGTAGCATTATTCTAGTCTAGTGTTTCTCCCAGCAGCTCGATCGATCAACTTGTCAAGAATGTCAGTAACCCCCTGCATGACGAACCTGCAGGTCCTAACTGTCATCGACACCTGTATCGGACAGCAGCCTTCAGCAAGGACAAATAGGTTAATAAAACAAAGGTACACAAGGCTAACAATTTCGTTATCACCGGTCGCTAAAGAAAAGAAACATTTGCCGAACGATAATGCAATCATTACCATCGCACATCAAGCGGTTTGGTGTGGTTAAGATTGGTTCGTCTTCAACCCGACCGACATATCTCTGGATGTCACGAGAGGCCTAAGATGAACGATTTGCTACCTACGATAAAGCATCGAAATGTTCAATATTCCCCCAGTTTTACATTTACCGTCACTTTGTAAGTTCCCACGCAAGGGAAGCGGCTTTGATGACGAGCCATGACGCCAGCAAGAGTCTGATTAGGTAATGGTCGCGAATGTCAATTAGAGCGCAACGAACAACATTTTTCAACGCTTAAAAACAGTACAAGACAGAAGGCACGATTGTTGATAAACCGTACGTGTATGTCGTTGCCTCCCATTTGAAGAGACGCATCGATCTTCTGGTAATCGAGAAAAAAAACACACACAATTATCTTCCTATCAACTGACGAAATTGAAACCGTTATTGTGTAATCTAATTTCAATAAAAAAGAAACTAGGCCAACTCGAAAAGTGCAAGACATCGTATACAAGCGAGAAGAAATTACCATACAAAATTAAAAAAGAGCAACAAGTAGCTTTAAATTCTTGTTAACCCCTTTTCTTCATCCCTTTGCGATATCAATGGAAGTTTGTTTTTTGATTTTTTGGGAATCAACACCGGTTGCTGTACATGACCATCGCAACTGGGGCCTGTTGCCGAAGATGCATCTAGCTGCCCGATACCAAGTCCCATTGTTCCTCTTGCAGGGCGCGATAAGAATCGCACCCAAAGCATCATCAGAAATCCAGAAGCATCTGTATACTCCCACCACCTTAGTGCAGCACTCGTCCGCACCACCATATGGGCGCATGTGCTCATGTGTTGGTTTTGTTAGTCGCCAATATCAGTAGTGCATCGCAAATGGAGTGACACGCGGCAAAATGAGCACGTGAAGCAATCGTGGAGCGTATCGATGGGAATATTGGAACGCTGGAGAGGCAGCTTTGCGTGGAAGTAATTCGTCCAACTCAGCAGGGCCGTTGGCGATAATGATGATTTGTCTATTCTATAAATAGTGATCGATGCCGCAGGCTTTTGTTTCTTGTCAATATTCCCACGCCTCGTGCGACCTAGCAGGAAGCAAGGATGCACCTTTCTAGTGAATTAAGGACTCAGGACTCATTAATGCCTAGAAGTATATAGGTGCATAAAGAATATTCGCCCAAACTGTCCGTTGCTTGTATCACATTCATATGGAACTATTATCAATAATTAAGTCGAATATTTCCGCTTGCAGATTCAAGCAAGACCTGCTAACTCTGCAGAAGAATCTTTGCTCTGGTTGCTGCGTTTGTAGATTTGTATCGTTCCATATTAGCTAACTGCAAAAGATAAACAAACATGGTCATTTCCCATCAATATCTAGCTCGTGCATACCTTCATATTTCTGGATCTCTGCCTTGAGATATCCGACCGTGTCCCGATCGTTGACCGTCACCTCGAACTCCGAACCGGTCAACGTTTCGACGATAATGTCGTACGAAGGAGTCCACATTTTGATCTTATCGCTGAACTACGCAACTTTATCGATACAGGAGGGTTCGCTGACTCGCTTTCAGGTCTCTCCTCTAACTCGGTTGGCGCGAATTCAAGGAAGGTAACAATCACCTCGATACTTCCTGTGCAGGTAAGGCGCTCCGCTTGGAGCTTCACAACGGAAGAGAGAAACGCTTTCAGTTAGCACCGCCGTTGACTTTGATCTGCAACTGTCTGCACCTGCTTAGGTGAAGTCAACATCGCACCGAACCAGCAATATGCCTAGCACACTAGGATTTCGTAAACACGATATTTCTCCTTTTTCATGATCGTCTAGTACGCAGCAATGCTAAAACGCGGTAAGCACACTCGCCCTCGGCGGGACTACAGTTGGTAGTGGTTGACACTTTCCGCTAGAGTGGCAACCAAGAAGAACCGTTTCTTTATCACGAAGATTTGTCGTTCTCACACAAGATACGCGCACGGCGAAAGAAACATGGCTGGGATGCGTAAACAATCCACGGTTGGCGAACGAAAACACTTCTGCAAAACGGAACACTCGCGGATCGAAACCACAAAAGAAAAACTTTTTCAGGCACCAATATGCGCGATCGCGCTCACACCACGCACAGAACACACTAGGTTGGTGCGCTGGCGGTAGGAAAATCCATCAAACGCGTCGCGTAGCCAAAACGGTGGCGAACAGTGCACGGCACAGCACGGCACGGCAGCACGAATGTTGAAATGATGGCGAAAAGGAAAATCTATTTAATTTAAGAACCTAGGCAACTCCGTGTAAACACATTCGCGAAGACGACCCACTCGGTGGTGTGCTGCTTCTTTACCTCTGCTGCAGTTGTTCATTCATGGTATTATTTAGCTTTTCTCTGCCTGCTGCGTTTCCTCTCTTTCTTGCACGCTGAAGCTACCCCACACACTAGCGCGTTCACTACGGTTGGCTCTTTCTGTTCTGCTGTGACAGTCGTATGCGCCCGCGATAACACACACAGATGCAAACGCCGTACGGATGACGGGGACGTCTAAATCCCGCTGATGATGATGTTGATGATGATGATCGCCTGCACGACGAATGCACGTCACATTCGGATGCCCTTGTGTGTGTGTGTGCGTACGTCCGTTGTTTTTTTTCTCCGTAAAACGGGATCGATCTTCGAATGTGGTGTTGCGATGAGTAACGGAAAGGAAACGTCGTCGACGAGGGCAGGGAGGGGTAGGCCCGCGCGAGGGGGGTCGAGTGGGTACGTCGAAATCACGATTATGAGGCCGCGGCGACACCAAAGTGAAGGTGAAGAAACAATCGACGTAAAATGCGTTTTAGCTTTTGCCCACGACGCGATTATGATGAATATAATTTTTTACGCTGACGTATGTCGCCTGCGTATTTCGTCTGCTTGTCGAGATGCCACGAGACTGCAGACTTATCGAAAAACCAGCGCTGTAGAAGTGGAGTGGAAACACTGCCTTCTGGAAGGCTAGCTGCCGAAGGCGCTTTTTCCGCCCAGCTGGTACCCGATGGTAGCTGCAGCTTCTTCCTCCTGGCCGCTTTTCCGGAGGAAAACAGCTTTTTCACCACCGACCAGCCAGCACACTTTTCGCTGCGACTGACGCATTAACACACACGCGTTGTTTGCACCCCATACAAAGGTCACAATGCTCACGCATGTAGAACTTTTCTTGCACGGTAGGTATTTTGACGCGTTTTAGCTGCTTTCTACGGTCTTCTGCACTAACCCAGCTCGCAGCAACTTTCATCTACGAACTGAGATGATACGTAGCAACGAACGCCCAGAAGAAGAAGGTGAACCCGTCTAGCATATTTTGACAACTCGTCCAACGAAAATGGCAAAATTCTGACGTTTACAGGTCCCATCAGTTTCAATGCGAATAGGTGTTTTAATACTTTTCTTTTAACTTGAACGGACAAATTGTAATCAGAATATGAACTGATTGCAATGGAAACACGTTCTACCATATCCACCTATCGGTCAAATAGAAAGATCATAAACCTGTGATACAACACAAAAATGATTCCAAAAAACCGCTTTTGACTCACCTTACCATGTACCTCCTGTTGTAATTTGCCGAACTGCGAGATTAGTGAATCATGATTCACATGACTGCAGTTCTTTTCAACCAGGAACGCTCCTGTTTGGCAATCAAAATAAAACAAGATTGTTTCACCGTTATCGAGCGAAAATGCTGTACAAAAACCTGTTCATCACAGAAAAACGTATTTATGTTCAGCAAAAATGTACGCATTTGTCCTACAGAAACTAGCACATAATGTTGAAACGTATGTCAAAGAGATATACAGGAGTATCAATAAAAATTATGTTTTCATGAAATTTCCACGACTTCTCTCAGGCCGGTGTCATTGCTCCGTCGGACACTTTTTAAATCGGACGATATGTCAAATTTTATATGGGATTTGAATCAATTTTTTTTGATTAAATCGGCCGATTTTTATCGGCCGATTTTGCCATCTGTCAAATCCCATACAAAAATTTGACATATTGTCCGATTTAAAAAGTGTCCGACGGAGCAATGACACCGGCCTCAATGACAGTTGGCGAAAATTTCGGGCGAAATGACGTGTTCATCTTGACAAATCAAGGCTGATTTGATACGTGTTTCATAGAGTTGCGTTTCAGCTGGCTCTTGAAGCAGGTTGAAAAATTAACAAGTTATAATAATGTTTTAATGGTGAGATTACGCCTTGTATTCTGGTGATTTATTCGAAAAATAGTGTCAAAGGTGCTCGATTCCATCGGCCACTAAAAGGTACGTTGCGGGAGGATATAGTTTTCGTGCGGTGGAAGGTTGATCTATATCATCGCCTTTTCCAGACTTGACACGATGACTACGTACGAGGAATTTATTCAGCAAAACGAAGACCGTGATGGCATTCGTTTTACGTGGAACGTGTGGCCTTCGAGCCGTATCGACTCGACCCGTCTGGTCGTTCCTCTCGGATGCCTCTATCAGCCGCTGAAGGAACGTCCCGAACTGCCCCCGGTCCTGTACGACCCGGTCGTCTGCACGCGCACTACGTGTAGGGCGATTCTGAATCCCCTGTGTCAGGTGGACTATCGGGCCAAGTTGTGGGTGTGCAACTTTTGCTTTCAGCGCAACCCCTTCCCGCCGCAGTACGCCGCCATCTCGGAAGCGCACCAACCGGCCGAGCTGATCGCGGGATTCAGTACGATCGAGTACACGATTACACGCGCCCCATGTATGCCACCGGTGTTCCTTTTCGTCGTCGACACCTGTATGGACGAGGAGGAGCTTGGCGCCCTCAAAGACTCGTTACAGATGTCACTTAGTTTGCTCCCGGCCAACGCCCTCGTTGGATTGATCACCTTCGGAAAGATGGTTCAGGTGCACGAGCTCGGCACTGAGGGTTGCTCGAAAAGCTACGTGTTCCGTGGAACAAAGGATCTGAATGCGAAACAAATTCAGGAAATGCTCGGCATCGGTCGTGGTCCCGGACCACAACAGGCGGCCCAGCAGCAGCAACAGCAGGCGATGCGAGGTGGGGTACCTCCCGCTCCTCCGGCGAATCGGTTCCTTCAGCCGCTGCACAAGTGTGACATGGCCCTGACCGATCTGCTTGGAGAATTGCAACGCGATCCGTGGCCAGTACCGCAAGGGAAGCGGTACCTCCGATCGACTGGAGCCGCTCTATCGATTGCGGTAGGCCTCCTCGAGTGTACCTACCCGAACACAGGCGCCCGCATCATGCTGTTCCTCGGTGGCCCCTGCTCGCAGGGTCCCGGTCAGGTGGTCGACGACGAACTGAAGCACCCGATCCGTTCGCACCACGACATCCACAAGGACAATGCGAAGTTCATGAAGAAAGCAATCAAGCACTACGAGGCACTCGCATTCCGTACGGCCACGAATGGCCACTGTATCGACATCTACTCGTGTGCACTCGACCAAACGGGGCTGATGGAAATGAAGCAGTGTTGCAATTCAACCGGCGGCCACATGGTAATGGGCGATTCGTTCAACTCGTCGCTGTTCAAGCAAACCTACCAGCGCGTCTTTGCGGCGGACCAGAAGAATGAGCTAAAGATGGCGTTCAATGGCACACTCGAGATTAAGTGTTCCCGCGAGCTGAAGATCGAAGGCGGGATTGGGTCGTGCGTTTCGTTGAACGTCAAGAACGCGTCAGTGTCGGACACGGAGATTGGCATGGGCAACACCGTCCAGTGGAAGCTGTGCACCATGAGTCCGAACACCACGATGGCATTCTTCTTCGAGGTGGCGAATCAACATGCCGCCCCGATACCGCAGGGTGGCCGCGGATGTCTGCAGTTCATCACGCAGTATCAGCATTCCAGTGGGCAGCGGCGCATCCGCGTCACGACCGTCGCCCGCAGCTGGGCGGACGCAACGGCCAATCTGCACATGATCAGCGCCGGCTTCGACCAGGAGGCGGCCGCCGTTCTGATGTCGCGCATGGTCGTGTACCGGGCTGAGTCAGACGAAGGACCGGACACATTACGCTGGGTTGATCGTCAGCTGATTCGCCTGTGCCAGAAGTTCGGCGAGTACGGCAAGGACGATCCGAACAGTTTCCGGCTGGCGGAGAACTTCTCACTCTTCCCGCAATTCATGTACCACCTCCGACGGTCGCAGTTCCTGCAGGTGTTCAACAACAGCCCAGACGAAACGACCTTCTACCGGCACATGCTGATGCGCGAGGATCTGACACAGTCGCTGATCATGATCCAGCCGATCCTGTACTCGTACTCGTTCAACGGACCACCGGAACCAGTCCTGCTCGACACGTCCTCCATCCAGCCAGATCGTATCCTTCTGATGGACACGTTCTTTCAGATCCTCATCTTCCACGGTGAGACTATAGCGCAGTGGCGCAAGGACAAATACCAGGACATGCCGGAGTACCAGAATTTCAAGGAGCTCCTTCAGGCCCCAGTGGATGACGCGCAAGAGATTCTGCAGACACGCTTCCCGATGCCGCGCTACATCGACACTGAGCAGGGTGGCTCCCAGGCGCGTTTCCTCCTCTCAAAGGTTAACCCCTCGCAAACCCACAACAACATGTACGCCTATGGCCAGGTAAGTGTCGATGGTTTATTTTTCGTTTTCGTAATCCTCCCACCTAGCGACGAATGAATCTGTTTGCGATGTTTTATTTATCCTTTTTTTTTTGTCCCTCCATTTTCTATGTGTTTTTCGGTTTGATGTGTTTGGAACCCCCTCCTAATGTTGATGTGGTTGAATTGCATTTTTTTTCCTGTTCATTATGACGGTAAACATTGCAAACACACTACACACTCTTTACTTCACACTCCACACAAACCACATATGCCACCCCTATCACCCCACAAACGACGTGTGCTCGGTGGCAATACACAAATGACTTTCGCCACTGCGTTTTCCCCGGACGATCCTCAATCGCAAATACCCTGATTTCACGTTGTAAACGCTTCCTTCTTCGGCCCAGATGTCGGTCCCGAATGCGGTATATATTTTATTCTTTTTTCAAATCAAATACACTACACACTTTACGGGTGGTTATGGCAAGGGTGATTTGTTAAGGGTTACATTTTCCAACATGGTTCGAAGATTGCACAAAATTTAATTAAGAAAGATGCAGCAGAGAATACTCATTAACCAAAATTACACAAGTGGGGAAATGGACTCACCAAAATGTACAATACAATACCGAACGATCTCGTTTAAAACTTTCTCTCTCTCTTTTCAAAACGATCATTTTTCATTGCAACTACTTGTATTTTTATTATATTTTTAAATAGGAGAAATTTAACACGCACTATGAACTTTTTGAATTCATTAATATGTAAGCTATCTGAAAAAACACACATTTGCACATGCTTCTGTACAGCTCTAGGATACTTTTCTATAATTTTCATTATTATCTTTTTATAATTATAAGAAACTCATTTTCTGTTCCTGTGGAATTATTTTAGCAAAAATCCTTAGTATCTTAATGGTACTATTAAGCAACCTTAAGTTTAATATTTGATTTAATTCGGACCTAAAACATACACACGCTCATAAAACTAACTAACATTTATTGTAAATAAATCGTTTTAAACTGTTATTATCCATGTTTCCCGAATATAAACTTAAAAGAAAGACGCACTTGTACACAACACAAACTTAACAAAAGCAAAACAACATAAAATCTAACATTTCGTTTTAAAATACTGCTGCTAGCTTTTCGAGGGAAAAGCTTGACTACATTTTAAGAACGTTTCGATTCGATTCTCTTTCTTATCTTTGCATTTTCTTCTTTTTTCTTCTAATTTAATCAATCAATCTTTGCGCTTATCTAGGATGGAGGAGCCCCCGTGCTTACGGATGACGTCTCGCTTCAAGTGTTCATGGAGCATTTGAAGAAGCTGGCCGTCTCGTCGACCACGTAAACCCGTGGCCAGCACGTACGTTTTGCAACAGACTTTGAAGAACAAAACGAAGAGGGGAGTGCAATTGGAAGGCGCCACACAAACCGTTGATGAGGTTCAATCAAACTTTAAATTGAATACTCTCCGCCTCCTCCAAAGGAAACTCCATCATCGCGCCTGCGGCTCATTGGAGGTCGATTGCAACAACAGTATCAGCTTCAGCGAAGAGCAGCGAAGTAATCCGCAGGATCCGCAAATTATATATGTTATGCTTAATTTGAATTATTTTTAATAATATTCACTGGATGAAGGCCGGAATTTTTGGGGGATGCATGATTTGTATTGAACGGTAGTATATTTAATACTGCACGGCTTTGCCATCAGGCGGTCGTTAAAATGTCGGAAAATATTAATAAAAAAAAAACTGATTAAGTAGTTTGCAACCAGATTTGAATAATGTAAAGTGTAACTCTCAGCGTTCGCAAATAAAAAGTGCACTGCACCGACAAGGAAACGAACGTTGGCGCTCTTCAGCCGAAAAGTATTTGAGTCGTGTGAAACACTTATTGAAAAATAAATAATAAAAAGATTAGTTGTTTTCGGGTATATAATTTATTTATTATCCATTCTTACTTTCTATTTACAGCAACTGTTGCACTCCCAGCATTCTAATAATTACATACCACGTTGAAAAATTTGCCACCAACGAAGGCGATAAGTTGTGCGCCTCGTGAAATCTTTTTCTACCTATTTAGTATCTACACAAGGAATGAGGAAGCAAGCACCAAAATAAGGGTACGATCCCGTTTGCTGATCGGTGAACTGGGGTTAAAAATATAAATTTGAAAGAAAATCCTTGTACAAGGTTTACCATCGCTCGCCCTTAGTTGAGGAAGCGAATGGACATTTTCTGTTCCACTTCCGTGCGCTCCAACGCCCGGCAGAAGTCTTCGAACGAAATCTTGCCCCCACCGACCGTGTCAGCCTCCACGATCGTCCGCTCGGCGATGCTGTTCAGCTGGTCCTGGCTAATGTTGGCGCCCACCATCATCTGCAGGATATTGAGTAGCTCGTCGCGCGAAATCGTTTCATCGTCGTCCAGATCATACATCCTGAATGCGAACCGCAGCTTGGCCTCCCGGCTGTTCAGCTTGTTCTCCTTGTTCGGCTTGATTGGCCGGAAGTGTGCGAGCACGCGAGTAAACTGGCGGAAGTTAACCCGATCATCGCTGCTGTCGGCAAAGAACGAATGAACGATTCGTTCGCACAGGGGATTGATGGCCAGCTCCGGGATGCGCAGAAAATCTTCCCGCGACAGAGTTCCACAGTCGTTACGATCCAGCGACGTAAAACGGGAGTAGAGGCGTTCAATTTGGTTCGGAGTGACTGCGGAGTAGGTGACAAAAAGGGGTGCATTAATACGATATTAGTCGGAGGAAAAACCTTAAACAAGTCACGTTAACCAGCGATATAATGTTTCCCAACACATATGTCCATGCACCGACACGCTCCTACGAATGTATTGACGTCGTTCGTTCATTAGTCGCGCATACGTCGAGAGGGCTTTTAATTATCTCTAGGCTGAAGTGCGGCAGCGGGGAAAGGTGCCTTGTGTTGCTAACGTGAGCACCTAAACATTCAGTTTTCCGAAGCTCACGCCTTGCACCACCCTCGACCTGGGCTTCTTATCTCTTTTCGTGTTTAATTACGGGCACTTGGGTAAATGAAGGTAAAGTAGATAAACAGAAGAAAACGGCGACGTAAGACGACGTTGTCCCATTTCTTCTCTATGTCATCGGAACAAATTTATCGGCTCCATGTTTTCTCATTACGTTTCGATGGCCACGCATACCGCAGGTGCAAGCTGATCTATTCCGATTAGTTTCAAGGTTGTTCAACGAATACAAATATGCTTGCGATGCAGTGCTATGCTAATACAGATTGCCACATTTTCATCCTCTTATTTTGCAACTTACACCCAGTCTCGTCGTGAATTTGCGCGATTTCTTCCTCGCGCAACAGAAGCGATGATTTATTGCCCATCGTGACGCACGGAATTTGTTCACTGACTATTTAGGAAACTGATTTGTTATTGTTTGACCAGAAGCGGCGATACGCACAACTGGAAACTCAGGCTGACACCGAACGAATGACTGCGAAGTACGGTTCGCTGCGATCTTTCAACGTATTGGCCAAGGTGCACTGTTAATGGTGCATATACACCTTGGTTTGATGGTAACGTCAAAATTGCCATTAGATGACAGAACGGGCATTTTTTTTATCGTAGGAGCGGTGCATCGATGGACGCAAAAAGTTGGGAATTCAATACTATTTTCTCGACGGCTGCACGTTTATTAAGCTACATGCAACACTGAAGCATATTTATGCAAGTGCGATACGATGAGTGCAAAGACTGGTGAAGGAAAATCGGCAAACACCAAAGCCAGCGAAATGTCCACCGAGAAAGGGGAGCAGCGTGCTGAAGAAAAGTCCGAAGCCGGATCGTCGCAGGAGGATGGTAAACTATTTTTCAACATTAGCTTCTTGGACAGTTCTATGTCGTATACATTATATTGGACATTTATCAGTGTTCCTTCACGGTTACTGAGTGTGTGACTCTGTTTTGAACATATTTGTACGGTCCATACACATCCGAAAAGTGTAAAAATCGGTATGGTCATTTGTGTAACTTTTTTTTTAATTCACACAACAATCCAACATTTTACCGGATGAAAGCACTAGTAACGAATGTTTAGCTTTAATTTCCTGTCACCATCGTTTGCAAGAATAATATTTTGTATCGTGAATCATGACCGCGTCGTGAAAGTGTTTTGCCATTAGGCTAGATTCTGGAAAAATGATGGGTGAGTGTGACTTTTTTTCGTTTTTGGTTCCATGCGCAGCAAATTATGGTTTCTGTGGTAATGATCGAGCTTGCTAAACATTGTTCTTCTATTATTTTTTAAATTGCAGATAACCCACATCCACCGTCCCCTAAGCGTAGCAGGCGTTGTGAAACGAACACAGAGCTGGTCTCGATAAATGGAGGCTTTTTCGAGGATGAATTTCGTGAACAATTTAAATCTGCTTGGCAGAGTAAGGAGGCTATGTCGGGAACGAATTTCGAGCTGAAAAAGGAACCTTTCCAGCTGGCAGTACTGCAAAACTTCCTCCAAGAAGACGCTGATCGGGCGGAAGCTACCAAACGCCTGGAGAAGGAATTCGGCACAGTAGACTGGAAGCGCAAGCAAATGGATCTGTACGAGTTTTACCAAACGAACGATCTGTGCAGTCTCCAGCGAGACTATCTGCAGGCATTTTACACTGTCCTGAAGGAACAGATGATGCCACTGGTGGAAGAGCTGACCGGCATCAAGCTCACGCACGTGTCCGCTTCCTGCTCGATGTACAATGCTGGCGACTATCTACTCGTGCACGATGACTTGCTTTCCGATCGGCGGATAGCGTACGTGTTCTACCTTAGCCCCTGGGATTGTCACCGACAATGGACTGAAAGCAATGGCGGTGCGTTAGAACTCTTCAAAGCGGACGGGAATCAACTGCCAGTGTTTCCGGTTACGGATAAGATTTTCCCAAGAAACAACCAACTGGTGCTGTTCCAGGTGTGCGAGAAATCGTTTCATCAGGTCAGTGAAGTGACGACCTTTGAATATCCACGACTTACCATCAACGGGTGGTTCCATGGGCCCGTTGCTGATGGTAGCAATAGTAACTCGCAGCGTACACCCTCAGTTATAATCGATACGCACTACTTTGGTCCTCGTAAGACCGAGATTGATCTATCGGGATGGATAAACGACGTCTACCTCGTGGACGAGGTAAAGCAGAACGTTCAAAAAAAGGTTGAAATGTTCTCAGAAGTTTCCCTGGAAGAATTTCTCATACCAGCCCGCTTCGAGGCTCTTTTGAATAGTCTAACCAACGAGGCCAATTTGGAATGGACCATAAAAGGACCGGCCCACCTACGGAAGTACGAAGTGCTGAACTTTAAATCGCTTCCGGAATTCGGCCCACTTGCCGAGCTGTATGATCTGTTCACGAGTCGCGCTATGTTTCGTCTGATGTATGAATACACGGAGCTGGATCTATACGGCAAGAAGGCGAAAAAGCCTAAATGTGCCATAGAGCTGCAACGCTGGGAACGGGGCTGCTACACCGTGCTAGGAGATTCATCTTCGTACGCCGACAGTACGCTTGACATAACTTTCTACCTGAATGCACAGGAAAATGTTGGCGTCATCACCTATCTTGTACCGGAAGGTGAGCAGGCTGGCGATAAACAACATGACCAACAATCTTCGTCATCTAAGCAGACCGAATGCTACGAAGATGACCCGGTGCTGTTAACTCTTCTGCCGAAAGACAATGTACTGAACGTGGTGTACCGGGCAGAAGGAACGACTAAGTTTACCAAATACGTCTCGCATAATACCTATCTCGAGAAGGCTGGCAGCAGTGGCCATGCCTATACGTACATACTGGTGTGCAGCTACAAAGAGTAGAAGCGTTCCCTGCGTCAGTTACTCTCTTGTAAACGTACATAGTGTTAATGCACAATAAAGTAGCACATTATAACCATAGCAACACAAATATACGTATTTTATTGTTCATTGGGCTCATTTTAATTTAGTTCTTCGCCATATTTTGCTAGACAATTGAAATACACATCTGGCAGGTTACGAAGTTACGAACAACTTTTCCTTTATTATTCCAGATGCGATCCACATTTATGCTACAATCGCTTTTATAGTAATCATCATCGTTATTGGAGTGCCAATGTGGTGGAAAACGACTGAAGTCTATCGGTAAGGTTTCTGAATAACCATTGAGATTGTTTTTTCCGATGTTGTGCATTTCTTTGCGATTTTCTAGGGTTTCTCTCCCGTATGCGGAAATCGAAGCATTAAATGACGTGCCGATCAAAGCCACGTTTCGTCTCGGACTGTATTGCCATTCATCAGAGCGGCGTGAGATTCTTGCTTTTGAATTGCGTAAAAAATTCGAGGAAAACTGTAGGTTGAATGCAATGAAAGCATGGTTTTCTTATTCAGCTGGTTGGTTTATATACCCCATATTCTTCCGCAGTTGTATTTGAACTTGATCTTCAGCTGTTATCATTGGACGAAGAAACGCTTCAATCTTTGAAAACTCCGGCCAAGCTAGAATCGGAACTTCTGAAGCATTATCCTCTATCGGTTGGACAGTTTTTATTTATCGAGTGGCAAAAACTAGATGACGATGTGCTCGTTACGTCCGACCGTACTGCATTTATATCGGAGTCTGCCAGTATGTAGAATTCGTATTTTTATATGCAGATTTTCAATCACAAATGAAAACTTATTCCTTTCAGCGTCGTTAAAAATCTACCATGTTTTGTCGTCGTGGATTTTGCAAGAGTACAAACTTAAAGCAATTCTCGGCTCGCGAGATGTACAGCAAACGATAAAAGGAAGGCAACTGCGTCTGAATTCGGCACCTCTTCAACCCCGTTACGAGGTGCTCATTACGGTTTTGAATCCTCGGCCCGATTTACAGAAAGTACACTGGAATGCACGAGCAGCAGCAGACAGTATGTTGACCTTACAAGTGAAAATCACGTCATATGACCTCGTTCCTGTTTCATTTTCTCTCGTAGACTATATTGGACCCTTTCTTAACGAGCTTGCCGGCATCACAAACTTCACAATCAAAACGCAGTGGATCTACCAGGTGGGACTGGAAGGAGTTGGAGCGCAACCAAAGCAGGTACCGGACGATTCGAAGACCCGTCGGCATTATGCCTTGGCAGAGGATAGCTTGCCGCACATCATAACGTCCCTCGAAAAGAAACTGGGCACACAAATCACCGACAATCCCTGCGTTCACCTGGTCGTCTATGTGCCCCCGTGTGCCCAAGCTCCATTGAAAATTTATCGTAAGGATGGCCAACGCGCATCACCGATGAGTGCCAATGTGGAGGCTTTTACCTCGGCCAAATGGGGTGGCATTGTGTTTGCTAATCCTGCTGAGACCACCTGCATGCGTTACATGGAAGATGAGCAGTTTAGCGATGTGTACGTCCACGCACAAGAGGTCATGCCGGTGCTGCTGTACCAGCTGAGGAAAATATTCGACCTCGAAAATAATGCTCCATTGCTGGACACAACGCTTGTTCCGTACAACAGTATCGAACCCCGTGCCTGGGAAGTGGACACTTTTATTCGAACAAACACCATCTACCTGGTGCACTCTGCTACTACAACGCTACAATCGCTGATTCAGCTCCTGGGTGGAATCGAGTACATCGTTATCAACGACGAAGTGGGTGCTGCAATCCAGAACGCATACCGCAAAGTCGTCGAGGCAAAACGGCAGCTAGCTCGCGGTAACCTACAGCAAGGTGCATCTTTAGCTCGCGAAGCTTACACTTCGGCGGAGAGAGCCTTTTTCGATCCGAGTTTGTTAGCATTACTGTATTTTCCGAACGAACAGAAATATGCCATCTACATTCCACTGTTCCTGCCCATCATGATACCTGTCGTGTTTTCATTCAACACAATTTTAAAATATGTCCGTAAACGGCAATCGTCGAACCAACCAAAGACAAAAGAGGAATAAATCGAAAAGATCCAAGAGAAATTATTGCAAATTGTTCCAGTTTACCACTTTTATTTCATTTAACTTTTCTTCACTTATTCTTCCAGTACAACATGGTATGTGTCGGCTGTGTATTTCATGTTGAAAACGATTGGCTAATGTTATTTATTAGCAGAACTATGGTAGATCCGATGGGTGATGGTGAAATTCACTTGCTGCGACGCGACGTGTTGGCGAATATATCCAGGCTCTTGCCTTTCGTTAGCTCTTTTGCTTCTTGTAGTCCGATATTGTAGGCTTGGTCAAATATTTTCTTTATTTCGACGAGCAGGCCATTCTTCGACAATGCTCCAAGTTCTGTGGAGGAGAAGCTGCGTTGGAATCAAGAGTAGCGGCATGAGGATAAAGTTACTTACGGTACATTGCATTTATATCCCCTTCGGTGAATCCTTTCATCCATGGCTGTTGGGCAAATTCAGGGTCTTTAAAAGAGAATAAAATTTAACTTCGTTTCAAGATAACAGCCAGAACATGGTTGACATTACCGTTCAAATGCCACAACTGAGGCGACTCATGCTCCAGAGCCTCCAGTTCGGTGAATTCACGCCCATCGAATTCTGAAATAGGACGAATTTCACTAATTGTACCCATTTTCAGTTTCCTTGTGTTCCAAGCTCTCACCTTCCTTAATATTTTGGTTGTATTTATTCGGCATTTTCCAACGACTTTATAGAAACTACCAACAGGAGTATGGAGCGTGCAAGTTGTAAATACGACACTTGTCTGGCCTTTACTTGATCAACGCGATGCGAAGCACTGCGCACAATGGGGATACCCTGTAAAATAAGGGTATTCGAAAAGCAAAGAACAATTGTTTGTAGCACAAATAAATGAACGCGTTGGTCAAACTGTTGAACCGCAATCGTAATCTATACGACGTTTGACATAAATTTCACGGAAGCACGGTAGCAAAACAAGCTTTCAACTTTGTTTATCACATAGAGTAGGACACTATGACAATTGAAATTCAGAATGGATCAGAAGTACGAGCCATCCGAGTACTCTCCAACCTGAACGTATAAACTGTTCTAGCAACCGAATGCTCGGTTCGACTGTACAAAAAGGAGAAGGAAATAACAGTGCCCGCACAGTGCAGCTGGTTTTCGTTGTCCAAAACAGTGGCTGTGCGGTTTGAAACTGGAATGAAATGTGAAAGAAGTAGGACGGAAAACCTTGGCAAAATCCTTCAACCGTCCGCGGCCAACGGTACTGCTACCGACCGAAATAATTGAATTGAGTTGTGAGTTCGGTGTCTGTGGAGTGCTGTACGCGATTAGAACATTTACAACTTGTCTCAATACTTCTAGTGTTCCCGTTCTATGTAGCTCTTCCGGAGGTGGGGATCCCCAGTGCCGACGGTGTTGCATTTTTCCCCCGTTTACGAAATGGATAAGGAACACGAAGTTTTGCTCAACGCATTTGTGATAGCTAAGAAACGGTATCGTGTGTTTTACAACGCGGGAATTCTGGTGTGGGAAGATGAATCTTCCAAGAAAGGTAATTAAAGGGTTTACTTGTGATCCGTGGTAATTGCGTACGTGGGTGCTGTGGCCTTGACCTTAGCGCATGTAGTGCTTGTCTTGTCCAGCGTAAAAAAAAAAAAACCAAAACCAAACAGGAAGTATAATTTTTCAAAATAAATTCAACCTTGAAACCAGTTATGTTAAAAAAAACGTCTTTGTGAATTTATTTTTTTTTTTTTTGCCAACCGGCAGTTCCCGTTTGCCAAAGATAGCTTAGTTTTGCAGCTCCTTTTTTCGTTTTTTCCCTGTGCTTCGGTGAACGAAAAGTCGATTACGGATTAAATTATCTTATCATGTAGCGATCGTAAATTGCTAGCTCTAATCGATTCGTTTTTCTCTTTCACATCCCACGCAACAAAGCCAAAACCACCGTACCGATAACGGATGTGCTGTCGGTGGTGCTATCGAAACTGCCCCACGCCAACGGAAAGCAATGGATGAAAAGAAACAAGCCACAAACGTCGTCAGCAAAAGCGAAACGCGAAGCCCACGGCAGCCTGGACAGCGATCGTATTCCAGTGCTCTCGAGCTCGGTATCCTCGACCACCACCAACACGCTCGCGACCAACAACAGCATTCCGCCGAGCCACAGCAACCGGGGTAAGGTGCCGCAATGAGTCCGCATTAGAAGTAGAAGTCGTACGCTTGCATGCGAAACTGGTACGCGTTGCTTGCGTCCGTTTCAACGACCCCGGTAATTGGTGGGGGGCCACCGGTTGGAGGGGAGCCAGTGTAATTACATCACGAAACAGAATGATTTGCACAAACCGGTGAAGTATTGCCGAAAAAGTACTTGCTAAATCAATCCCATGGCCTGCCTGGATGGGCTTTACCATTAGCATGATTCTTTATACGCTTTATCGAAGAGTTACAAAAAAAATGCAAACCTAATTTTTTACACGTCCTTAAAAGCTATTTCTGTGATTTCTCGTTTTACTCGAGGAGTAAAAACGAATAAGAGATTTTTTTTACCAAATGAATCAAGCCTATCCCTGCAGCGTTTATTCACATGTTTTTTCCTTTTCATTTAAAGGCAGCAGTAACGATTTGGCCAACTCCGACCGTCGTGAAGGTGATTTTTACGATGGTATTCACTCTGGCGGTGGTAACTACCTGGTAATTCACTATGCCGCGCTGGTTTGCCCCAAAGCAAGCCGGTGGCGTGTGAGATCGGCCGTACTTTACAACAGCGAGGAGAGAATCGTGGAACTATGGTGCAATCGTTTGACGAGTGATCTGAGAGGTTGTTGAAAAAAAAAAAACAGAGACAACATCACTGCTGAACTTTTACTTATTGCCTCCCATCCATTCCATTGATAGATCAAAATCGCCCAAAGAATTTGCTACTCTTCTTGAACCCGTACGGTGGGAAAAAGAATGCCTTGTCGCTGTACGAGCGCTTCGCCAAACCGCTGTTTCGGTTGGCCGAGATTGATGTGAACCTGATCATAACACAGCGTGCGCAGCAGATTTACGACATCGTGACGTCGAAGAGCATCGTGCTGGAAAACTATGACGGGCTGGTGTGCTGCGGCGGGGACGGAACATTCGCTGAGCTGTTCAATGGACTGGTCACCCGTACGATGATGGACCTTGGTAAAGAGAAGAACGGAGTGGTGCAGTGGTTATATTTTCCACAAACACAAGCTTACTTTCTTCGACTAAATTGTGATGTTTATCCTGTTGTTTTAGGCATCGACGTGAAACATCCACCGTACTTACCAAAACCACACATTCCGATCGGAGTCATTCCAGCCGGCAGTACCGACACGGTAGCGTACTGTCTGAACGGCACAACCGACATAAAGACTAGTATTATCCACATTATACTGGGGCAACACAGTGGGTTGGACATTGCCGCGGTGTACGATGCGGCCGTGGTGAAGACCATCGACTACCAGCCTCGACCGCAGCTTCTGAAGCTTTATGCGAGCGTCCTCTCCTACGGTTACCTGGGTGATATAGCCTACGATAGTGAAAAGTATCGCTGGATGGGACCAAAGAGATACGATTATTCCGGTATGTACGGGACGCAATGTTTGTCGCTCTGTGTCCAATAACACGAAAAATCGTTCCCAGGGTTCAAGAAATTCATTGGCAACCGAGGCTACAGTGGAGAAATTGTAGTTCAGTTCGATCGCCGCGGAAAGCAGGACCCAAACGATGGCGTGTGGTGCGTGGACAAGTGTCAACGGTGCCAAAAGGCACTGTGGGACGGTGGGACGGAAGAGACGTCGGACCAAGAATCACTCGTTGTCCGAGGAAAATTCCTCATGGTAAACGGGGCCAACATATCCTGCGCATGTCTGCGCAGTCCGCAGGGCTTCTCGCCCTACTGCCACCTGGGCGATGGCCTTTTGGATTTGGTGATCGTACGCCACACATCGCTGTTTAACAACTTGCGGTTGTTGCTCACGATGACATCAAAAACGAAGAAAATTGTATGTATTTGGATGGCAGCTCGATGGACGATGGCATGAAATTGATGATTCCTCGTCATTTCCCTTTTTAGAGTGATTTGCCATTCGTCGAGATCTATCGTACACGCGAGTTCCGATTCACGACGAATGTAACACCGGGAGCGGAGACGACGCCGGTTATCAATTCCTCCAGCAATCAGCATTCCAAATGGAACTGCGACGGTGAGGTGCTCCTGGAAACGAACATAATCGTCGAGTAAGTGTTCCTCGGCATCCCCTGTTCACAGTTTTCCTATTAACCAATACCTGTCTTCACCAACAGGTCCAACTGCCAGCTGGTGCGAGTATTCAGACGGGGAATTTTACCAAAGGGCGGCAGTGTCGGAGCCGCCGCGGGAATTGAACAGCGGACCGCTAATGCCTTGAACTCGGAAGACAAAGAGACCAGCTGCTTCGGTCTTTGTAAATAGTGTCCGTTTTTTTTTTTACTTCTTTCCCCTACTCAATTCCTTGATTTTGGATTTAATTTTTTTTGCTAACCTTTTTGTACATATCCTTGCGCTCCGAGGTGCATTTAATGGTTGGCTCATAATCACTTGCGCTGTTCCTTCCCTACTGCAACTGTTCTGCGAACGACAAACTGTGATCATATCTTTATTATTATTATTTTTAAATGCTTATCCGTAACCCACACTACTATCCTTTTGACTACTAACAAACGGCTACTGAGATTTAGAAGAGAGAGACAGAGAAATTAGTACGTGTGATTTTGTATTGACAAAGTATTCAGCTATATTATAGTATTAGAAGATGTTGGACGTTTAAAATCGCGAACGATCATGTCGCACATCGAAGAACGCTGAGAGATTCCATTTCTTTCCCGAGAAAAGCATGTCCCCTTCACCGCAAGGGTGCTGGTTAACAATATTTCATCTAACAACGGCGATAAGCGGATGGCGATAAGACTTACAATTGATTGAACCTAACCCGATTGCTCGCAGAAAGGGAGAGGGTCCTATTAGATGATTGCTCAAACAGATTGGTGTTCTTCTTGCTGTGACCTTTTTTCCCCCAAACAGGCATATCTTTGCGTTGATAGCGTCCGGCTAATATGGAGACACTATTGTACTAAGGATACCACAATATCTTGATAGCAATTTTAGAATGGTACATTCTGGTGAAGAGAAGCATAATATAATCTTATACAACAATATGATGATTGATGATCGTCATATAGAAAAAAAAGAACGAGCGAACGATTCCTAATGCAAAACAAAGGTTGAAAATATACTAATGGCCATTGATTCCTTGTTGCTCAAAACGTAGCACGCACTTAGGTGGCACAGTTGAAGGTAATTTTGCCGTTTCCTTACGAGCTCACGAGAAAAGAAAGATTAATGATGATGATGATGCTTCTGATACTTCCCAGAAAGCGCTACGACATTATGCGGTTTCCTACCGCATAAAGTATTAGAACAGGCTATATAAGCAATACTGTAGAATGAAAGGTGAATCAACATGCCACAAGAACGTGCCGTAGGCAGGTGCAATGACCACAGTCAACACACGGCAGACGGCTGCTGGAATGATGTGCTCGCAATGCAACTGAAACAAAATCTTGCTCTACTTACTAAGAACTGTGTGAAATGGACAATATCTTGGCA
Source organism: Anopheles atroparvus (assembly GCA_914969975.1). NCBI lineage: Eukaryota > Metazoa > Arthropoda > Insecta > Diptera > Culicidae > Anopheles > Anopheles atroparvus. The sequence continues at coordinate 46,150,651 of CAJZCY010000001.1, read as the reverse complement.
TTTCGTTTACATTTATAAGTGCCGACGTGTTGGCAGTGAAACCTGGACCTTACCTTCGTTGTATTATACTGTAGGGTCGAGGGCTGTTACGAATATACAATGGTTATGCTTAAGGGGTTTTTGGTTAGCCACAGCGTTCCCAAAATCGACGACACCAAGACGAAAGCATTCCACTTGGTTGTCGCTAGGTATGTCTTATGCTTGCATCCATCCACAGACTCATTTCTTTTGACCGGTGCGGTCATCGCACGAGCAGAAAGAGTAGCAATACGGACATATAACTAACACTAACCACACACACCTAGAAGCTAGGAGGGAAAGGACATGGGTAGCAATAGATAGAAGGGAAACGTAAAATTGTTTTGTGATTATCGCGCACGAGAAAGGTGGTTGGCAGTTCAATGAAGCTCGGAAGCCACGAACGAAGGGAAATGGTGCGTTGGTTTCCCGGGGGCGAAGTAGGGATAATTGACTTAGACAGTTTCATAGAAATGAATAAAAAATGTGCTCAAACCGTTAATAACAAGCCTCTCTTTTTTCTTCTTGTATTATTGATGACAGTCCGATCGAATGGTCAAGCAGATTATTTTAACTTTCTATTAGGTTATTCAATTTGGTCAACCGATTCTTGGATTATTATCCTATTATGGGGAAGGGTTGTCTATAGCAACAGATATATTACATCTTGTTTGTAAATTTCAATGAAAATCATAGCCACCTGCGGAGAAGAGTAGACAGCTGTTTGGAGTCCTCCCGGTCTTTCTTTGATAAAAAAAAAATGGATGCAACTCGAGGACTGCTTGATTATCGGTCTGTCCTGAATGGTCGGAAGTTCCATCCTGTGTATTTATTTATTATACGAAACAATGAAATTGTATAAGCGGTACACCAGCGTCTTAAAAAATAATTCTCTCCTCCCACCGGTCGACTTTTTTCATCACTTTTTGGCCAGTTCGTTTGACAGCCAGTCTAATCCTTCGTACAAACCGTGGCCCTGCGTCGCGCAGGTGGCTTGAATGTACCACTGGAAATGGATGTCGGCAGGGCGAGAGTAAACGAGGGAAAGAGAGAAAGACGAAGTAACGGTCAATCAAGAGAAAGGTTCGTGCGATCCGCTCCAATCCGAATGAATACTCACGTGTCTGTTCCGTAGCTGATTCAGGCGCAGTTTGTCTGTCAGTTCGGCGGCAGTCATCGCGTTCGGGAGGTCCTGTTTGTTCGCGAACACCAGCAGCACGGCGTCGCGCAGCTCGTCCTCTTGCAGCATGCTGTGCAGCTCCTTTTCCGCCTCCACGATGCGCTCCCGATCGTTCGAGTCGACCACGAAGATTAGCCCCTGGGTGTTCTGGAAGTAGTGGCGCCAGAGCGGACGGATCTTGTCCTGGCCGCCGACGTCCCACACGGTGAAGCAGATGTTCTTGTACTCGACCGTCTCGACGTTGAAGCCGATCGTCGGGATGGTGGTCACGATTTCGCCGAGCTTCAGCTTGTACAGGATCGTCGTTTTACCGGCAGCATCGAGTCCAACTGGAAAAAGGTGGGGAAGGCTTACGTTACTGATGCTGTATGGTGTGCGTTTGTTTTTAAGTAGTAGCCAATGGATCAATCATAAAGAATGAAGGTAGATCAAAGTAACCATTTATGAACTGTTTTAATAGGCAGTGTCTAGAAGTGGGATAGATGGTTAATTAATCCCTACCGGTCCATCAAACATCATACGTTTATTTATCTATGCGTTGGATCATTCTTGTCCTCGAACCTCATGCTCGGCATGCTACGTGTATGCGGCCTACTTCGATTTTTCTGACGTGCGTGCATATTCACATTCAATCGCGGGAGATATATTGACGTGCGTGTTGTGCGGTCTCGCTCGACGATGGAGACACAATTGAGTAAACAATGGATGGAAGGGAAGACCAATCCTGTACTCACCCATCAGAATGCGCATTTGTTTCTTGCCGAACAATCGCGTTAGCACACTGGAAATCGTCAAGCCCATCGTGTGGCGTATTGGCTCTGTTTCCGTATGGCGCCGTAGTTAGCTGCAAAGATTCCTGTTCCGCCCTACCGCAAAGGGACAAGGTAAACAAGACAAAGCAGGCGAACGCTCATTAGCTTCGATGTGGTGGTCAATCGGGAAAGAAAGGCTCTAATGCCGCACGGCAACATAAACAGCGATCTGCATTGATTAGAAGTTATTTCGAAGGATGTTTTTTTTTTCTTCTTTATTTTCTTTCACTACACGACGACGGGCGTTATCTCTCCACCCCGAGCGAGGCGATGCGTCACGTAGAGAACGGGAGGGAACACCGACAGAAGAAAAAAAAAACGGGTCTTACCTTACCCTCCTTCTTCACTCCTCCACTAACGAACCGCGTACACTTGCGTTACACTACGTGGGATTTTGGGGCACGGCTTTTTCTTCTCCTTCAACGCGGCGAAGGTTGCACCGGGTTTCTAATTGTTTCTTCGCCCGGACCGGGAGCAGCGGGATGTCCTCGGGCTTACTGATCAAAACATAATACTTGCCACGTCAGTGACCACGGACAAATCGCGTTTTTCGCTGGACGAAGGAATACAACCGCGACGACACTCGAAATATTCGTATAATAATTCTGACACTTCTTCTGTCTTCCCTGAACCCGCGGGACGTCACCTCCTACCAAGGCGCTGGCTTTGCCAGGTGCTGTCATTGAGAACGTTTTTTGGCTAGTGCTGTTCGAGTTCCGTGGAGCACCTGCCCAGATCGATCCGTTCCTAGAAGAGAGATGATACTCCAGATTTCTGACGCAACGAAGTCAACATCTTCCCCTTTGTTTAACCAGCTCAAGCAAGCCAGTTTCTATTTCAAAAGAACCCAGGTGCGGAACATCTGAAAATAATAAACAAATTAGCAGGTGGTTTACAAAATGTTTCAACTTGCCCCATGTTTTACAACATCTGATACCTAGAGGGCAGCACAACGCTAAGCCAAGACACAGTGTCGAGAAAGTGGTTCAGCTTTATCCCGAAAGATGCCTCTGTAAAACACCAAAAACTGATCACTATCGTCAACTAGATGACACTAGCGTTGCAAAAGAGAAAAACGAGTAGCATCAGGGTATGGGTCTCGACTAACGCCCTACTACTCATTAGATGTCGCTAAGCTACGAGCCGCAGCTAGTCTCCATTAGATGTCGCTAAAACTTTGTTTTTGTTTAAGAATATTATGCTTCAACATTCAATAGAAAATACTTTAAAAATCAATGCTAGCATGTTTGCATGTATTTCTTAACCTGTTGCTTACAATGTCGGTCATCATGTTGCGAAGATTAAAAAAAAAAACCGATTACTATGAAGGTGATTTGGCAAACATGACCATTATTGTCCACGGATCATTTCTGCCAATAGGAAGTGCTTGAATTTGAAGAATTTGTCAAGGTCGAGGTGGTTTCCAGATTATGTTATGTGGTTTCTGGCACTGCAGATAGTTTGCTTTGTAGAGCTGTATTTTAACCATTTATATGCCCCTTCTAAAAATGTCTCCATTCTGAAATAATCAAGTTCTCAACTATAGTAATCTAAGAAATTGCTTATTCCCTGGGTTGGTGAAACTGGGTAATCCTGATATCGAAAAGATGTCTGAAAGCAACTTCAACTCGCTAGCAGACGGATAAATCATCCGGAGGATTGTTTCTTTCAATGTTGTTATCTTGATGCTTTCTGCAATTCGTTGAATTCGTTGGCTGGTAATTCGGTGTAGCTCCTGCAACGACATGCGAACCTAAAATCGACTAAATGGCAGAGTCAAACAGTTTATACCCAAGTCCAACCAATTGTGATTTCCAACAGATTATTGAAAGAACATGCAAGCTTTAGTTTCCAAGGATATTGTTTTGTATTGTACCGTTCTGTTGATTAAACTTTCACGATCCGTTTCGCGCCACAAGAACAGGACCGTAGCGATTCGGTAGCGATACGAACCAACGGCGACGCAGCTTAGCCTAGGGCTCCTCCCTCTTCCAAGTGGTTTAGGCCTTCACGGCGTACTTCCGAGTGGGGAAGCGGGCACGTCGGCGCTGGGCCTTCAGCGTCATACGGGTGGCATCGCGGCGGGACAGAGCCTTGCGCATGGCGCGGGTCTTCTTCGGGCGCAGATCCAGCGGCACGTACTTCTTGCCCTTGTACAGCTTGCGGAGGTTCTCCTTGGTCTTGGTGTTCATCACAATGTACACGCGAGCGATCGCCTTGCGTACCACACGGATCTTTGACAGCTTCGACGGAGCACCACCGGTGACTTTCGCCACGCGCAGATTCAGCAGCTCCTTCTTGAGCTCCTCCAGCTGCTTGGTCAGCTCCTTCTTGTCCTTCGTCCGCAGTTCGGAACACTTGACTTTCACCATTTTGATGGTTTACAGTACTTTTGGGCGAGTTTCACGAAGCACGCGATTGAAACACCTCCGGTCACAATCGAGAAAAATGTCGAAAAGAACGGAACGTACCACACTTCAACGGGGCCTTGGTTTACAGGATCCGTGGTTGACTTCACTTGACAGCTGCCAAATGTGCGTCTGGTAAAACGTATATCTTTTCCTTGAAAATCGCATGCAAATGTACGGAAGTGGAACGTTTCCCTCTATCAACCTTGTGCAATTTCAGCTCTTCGATCCGGACACCTAGCCTCCAGAGAACTTCCTCGTCATGCCTGTCATCTTTTCTTGCTCGGTTGTCAACAGTTTCGGCCGTGTGTATGTGTATGTAGGTGTTGTGATCCAAGAAGCTTTATAAACTTGTTTTGCCTACCGAAGAACTCGGACGTATACTCGTAGCGAAAATAGTTGCTGCCTTCTGTACCAGTCTTTGTTTAGCGAATTTCCCTCATCAAGAAGATGACTGCGGCAGATGCGGCTCGCGAAAAGGCACTGGAAGACTATCGAAAAAAGCTGCTCGAACATAAAGAGGTCGAATGTCGCCTGAAGGAAAGTAAGTTAGCAAACGTTTGAGGTTAGGTCAACGATGACTAGCGGAATAGAGTAGGATGAGTGGAGCCGTTTCGTCTACATCTGAACCGTTTTTGTTTCTTTCTTGCGCGCAACAGTTAGAGAATCTCTGAAGGAACTTACCAAACAATTCGACAAGTCGGAGAATGATTTGAAGGCGTTGCAGAGCGTTGGTCAGATTGTGGGCGAAGTTCTCAAACAACTAACGGAAGATAAATGTAAGTAGTGAAGCGATCGTTTGCCAAAACACCGAGATGATTTTCTTTTCTTACCTTGTTTCGACCAGTCATCGTAAAGGCAACGAATGGCCCACGGTACGTGGTGGGATGTCGCCGACAGCTGGACAAAACCAAGCTTAAATCCGGCACGCGAGTGGCCCTGGATATGACGACACTGACCATTATGCGCTATCTGCCCCGCGAGGTGGATCCGCTCGTGTACAACATGTCGCACGAAGACCCGGGTGAGGTTACCTACTCGGCGATCGGTGGCCTATCGGAGCAAATCCGTGAGCTGCGTGAAGTGATCGAGCTGCCCCTCCTCAACCCGGAGCTTTTCCTGCGCGTCGGAATTACGCCACCGAAGGGTTGCCTTCTGTATGGTCCGCCCGGTACCGGCAAGACGCTGCTGGCGCGTGCCGTTGCTTCCCAGCTGGACGCAAACTTCCTGAAGGTGGTCTCGTCGGCCATCGTCGACAAGTACATTGGTGAGTCGGCTCGTCTGATCCGCGAAATGTTCAACTACGCGCGCGATCACCAGCCGTGCATTATCTTCATGGACGAAATCGATGCCATCGGTGGGCGCCGCTTCTCCGAGGGTACGTCGGCCGATCGTGAAATCCAGCGCACGCTCATGGAGCTGCTGAACCAGATGGATGGGTTCGATTCGCTCGGCCAAGTCAAGATGATCATGGCCACCAATCGACCCGACACGCTCGACCCTGCGCTGCTACGCCCGGGACGTCTTGATCGGAAGATCGAAATCCCGCTGCCCAACGAGCAGGCACGGCTCGAGATTTTGAAAATTCACGCCGCCCCGATAGCGAAGCATGGCGAGATAGATTACGAGGCGGTCGTGAAGCTGTCGGACAACTTTAACGGTGCTGATTTGCGCAACGTCTGTACCGAGGCGGGCCTGTTCGCGATTCGTGCCGAGCGGGAGTATGTCATTCAGGAAGATTTTATGAAGGCCGTCCGGAAGGTGGCGGACAACAAGAGACTGGAAAGTAAGCTGGACTACAAGCCGGTCTAAGTGCTAAGGATTGCTAAGTGCGTTGCTTCGCACCACTCTTTCGCTTATGTTTGGTACCATTAAAATCATATAAGACGCGTAATAAAAATATCGAAACATGTATTCACATCTAGAGAAATAGTATTAATACCAAGCGCTGTTGGGAAAAGGCTGCTAACATTGTACTTTTATTTCGATTTCTTGCCACTAATTTTCAGCTTCTTCCGTTCAAAATAATCCGACAGATTGTCTATGGTGTTCTTAAATAGCGTCGAGTAATCCCTTACGTGCTCGATTGTGCTTTCACGGAAATGACTCTGCAAATTTTTCTGCAAGACGTGATCGGTACACTCCTGAAACCGACGTGCGATGCTGTCGAAGGCGTAAACCATGAATTGGACAACCTTACTTTCCTTGTCAATCGCCAGGATGATCAATTCGCAGGCTGAATTCAACGTCGCATTCAAAATAGTTGAACCAGCGTTTACCGAGATCGTTCCACAGGGAACGCATTTTTTTAGCGGATCATCCGGATGAATCTGTGCCACTTCGATTTTGTTGTTGACGTAGCTTCTGACGGCACACAGCGCCCCACTGCCTTCGTTCAACCGCTGACACGTTACGCCAACTGCTGGATCTTCCAACGCGTAGCTGGCAATTTCTTTCCCTTCGCTGTAGTCCCATAAGCGTAGCGTGTTATCCCCGGACACCGATAAGAGCATTGAAGGAGAAAGCAGCTCCATGCCTGCCACGTATTCTTGGTGTCCGAAGCAGTAGCATACGATGTTGTGGCAATCCGGGTATGAGGTGACTTTAATCTTTTCATCACGATCACACGTTATTATGTACCTGAAAAGGAGGAAAACATTGCGTTGTTTAAGGGGACAGTCTTCGGGATGACGAACAATCTCATTACCGCTCATCTGCACTAACGCCGAGGTCAAGTATTTGACTCATATGCCCCAGAATCCACTTTGACCGCTTGTCCGATTTGCCGACAGGGTCGAACTCGAAGCAGTCACTTTTGTCGCAACCGAACAGGACGCCATGTTTTGAAGCAAATTTCATGCACACGATCGTACGCGTAGTTGGGACACGGTCTCCTACCTTCTCGGATGATAAATGTCCTTCCGCTTCTTTAAGTTGATAGCTTTGCAGCGACTTATCGCTCAGAGAAATAGTGAACACTTTCGATGCTAAACAGTACTCCAGCGTGACCACATGAGCCAGTTGAGGCGCGTTCCCATTTTCACCCTCCTTCGTTTTATCCGGCTCTGCTGGGACTTGTTGGCTGATCAAGATTTCATGAAGCAAACTACCATCGGTGGAAAGGAAGGCTACACGGTCTTTAATACCAACGGCGGTAAAAGTAGGATATATTTTCAAATCATACATCTCTTCCGAAACCGAGCAAAACTGCGCTAGCGAACGTGGTGATTTGACGGATATCGTCTGTTGGACAGCCAGTTTGTTTATGTTATTTCATACGTTTATACGTTTGCCGCTACAATTCTAGAAATACATATCGCGGCTTTATAAAAACTGATAAAAGTGCAAATTGCTATGAAATTTGAAGTTTAAATTTCCCATGTGAAAGAAAGCTTATGCCGGACGACAATAGAAATATGTTACTTATTAAAACTGCTTTCAATCTACACGTTCAACCTCATTTTCTTTTCTCAAGTTTTTTGGTTGGAGGACGATGCCAAGGTTTACATATGAACATTGGACGATATTTCGAAATCAGCCAAAGCTATGTAGCTGCAAAAATGGACAATATTTCGAGGAATACCATAATAATAAAAAAATACTTGAGAAAATAAATTTATTCACGTTTCGATTGTATTTTGCAAAATACAAATTTTGCAAAATATTTCGTCGATACCGGCTTTTGTGACAACCGCAGAAACGTCAAAAGGTATTTTGGATTTCGGTTCATACATTTCTTCATATCAGTGTTCAAACAAAACAGACCTCAAGTAAATAAGAGGAAGGAGATTGCGGGCAGTTTTTAAAGCAAAGGTAAATAAGCATCGGTTTCCGTAGTGATAATAAATTTGGAAACCTCCTGTTTGCGCTGCTAATGGAGCTTGATAGCAGTAATAAGTGATAGCAATGGGTTGGATGAGAAAGTGTTGCATTTTAGTGGGTTTAGGCTCAATTTCGTATTTGGTGCGGTAAATGTTATACACAACCTCCGTGAAGGTCTTTAGTTGATCAATGACTAAACGTAATGCATGAATTAATTTCATCTCGCAGGTACTACTTCATTGGCAGAAGATACGTTAGCAAACGAACATTCCAGAACAATGAATTGATTGTTATAACTGGAGCAAATTCCGGCATTGGGCTCGCGACGTTTACCGATCTGGTGGGTCGTGGCTGCCATCTAGTTATAGGAACGCGCTGTTCGGAAACGGGACGCACAATTCGTGATCAGCTCCTGCAGGATCATCCTGCTGCATCAATCGACGTGTTTGAGCTTCGACTAGAGTCGCTTGCGAGCGTAGTCAAATTCAGTGAGAGTGTCCGTGAGTTGGGCAAACCTCTGTACGCATTAATTAATAACGCCGGGGTATTCTACGCCGCACCTAGCCTCACGGAAGACAACCTAGAGTATACGTATCAGGTGAACTATTTGTCCCATTTCCTGCTAACGCTACGCCTACTTCCTTTGCTCAAGCAACATCCATCGCACAGTCGAATTGTGAACGTCGCTTCACAGGCGCACCTTGCGGTGGCTCAGCCCCCGATAGGCGACGGTTTCTACGGTGGCTTGTTTGAAGATTCCGGTGCCAACCGGTTCCGAGCGTATCAGTACAGCAAATTTTGTCTCGTACAGTTTTCCTACCGTTTAGCACAACTCCTGGCGACCGATTCGAACGGAGTCTCAGTCCACTGTGTTGACCCAGGGAACGTTGAAACGGCTATCTATAGACACTTTCCGCATTTGGCAAATCGAGTGCTCTTCTGCCTACAGAAACCGCTGAGAATTTTTCTTATAAAAACACCGTACGAAGGAGCTCAGGGAATTCTTTTTGCGGTTCTGTCAGAGCAAAAACCACCATTCTACGTACGACAGTTCTGGGCAAAGCAAAGCAGAACCCCACGCGAAGAGATTAACCCGTTGGTTTACAAAGTAGTCCTCGCCGATTCACTATGGAGACGGAGCCGCCAACAGTGCAACCATCACCTGCTGGAGATGATAATTTAGTTCCACCAGTGTACGAAGATCGCACGAAGGGCCTTCGAAAGGAACGACTTTCATTTCGGTACACTTCTATGGACAAACCTTCGGAGTTGAGCCGATGCTTAGTTACCATTAGGGATATGAGCGACAAAGGATCACATGAATCAAATTATCTTACTGTAGTCTCGCAAGGAAGCACATCGAATGAACAATGGCTAACGATGGGTTCGGCCGTAACGCCGATTGATTGCTATTTGGAACTTTTACTTCAACAAATGCTTACCAACGAGGAAAGTAAATGCTCCATAAGAACAAAGGCGAACGAGGTTACTTTTATCATGAAGTTGCTACGTATCGAGGGACAGAAATATTACTACGAGCAAGATGTCCAGGATATGCTGGATCTTGTAAAACGCTACAAGGAAAACGGCGTAAAGATGTTCCCCAAGTACCCGCTCTTTGCACATGCATACTTCAGCCGAGCCGCCAAGTGTCTCCTTTCCTGGGCCCCTATCGAGGAGCTTGATCTGCCTGCGGAGGGGACCTGGACGAAGGAAGGATTGCGATCGCTACTTGAAACGCTGTATCTAAACATTGCTGCCTGTTTGCTCAAGGAAAATCGTTACGACGAAGTCCTGTACGTGTTACGGTACACCAACGAGCAGGAGAGTCCTTCCGTGAAAGCTACCTATCGGAAAGCGTTGGCCCAGTACAAGTTGAAACAGTTCGCGGAAGCGATTACAACGTTGCAGCAAATAGATTATGCCAGTAGCAAAGAGTGTGCGGCGCTTCACAAACAAATTATCCACGCCCGACAGCAGGACGAAAGTAAATATAACGCTATGATAAAGAACATGTTCGCGTAAATTAAAGCAATTACTTTTACAATTAAAACACCATTCATTTCTTCTTACAATAGAACTTAAAATCATAATCGATAAAAAAGGTACACTTTAGAGTTTGGAAAAATATGATGACACTGGTTTCACCTTTTGTTTGGCAGGCAGAAGCACTTCTTCCACCGCATTGCTGGGCCGCTTTCGCTTTGTGCCGCTACTTGCATCTCCGACAGGCTGTTGTGGTGGTTCGAGACGGTGCAGTTCCTGCTGCAACCGCTTAGCAACGTGATAGTCGTTGTGCTCTGGCATCGCTTGCAAGTTTATCATCTTACCACACTCGGGACATCTCCTATGATTCTCCGTTTCGGAAGCACTACTGCTTGGGGCCCCTTTCTCGGGACTTCTTGCTTTCGATAGAAACCGTTCGATCGATACGCCCGAAACCGTCGATAGGGATGATGAGGCTGGAATAGGCTTTGCTGTTCGCTTTGCGGGGAGTGGCGATTTGGTTACCTTCGTAGGGTTCGCGGTCGATCCCATTTTTGATTTTAAGTCATTTCGAAACTCATCACGTTGCTGCTGGCTTAAAGACAGTGCAAAATGGAAGTCCTGATGAGAGAGATAGTCGTTTTCCGGGATTTTTTTACCACATTGCTGGCAATCTACTGTGACCGTGACCGGTTCAGAAGTAGGTAGGAAGCAGAACTCAGCATAAGTTTCCTTATAGGTTGGATGTTTCACTTCAGCAGTATCCTCAGGTTTTTGCAAAATTTCCTCTTCGACTGCTTTGATCACACCGGATTTCTGTTGAAGCTCGATAACTTCATTTGGTGGAATATAGTTCCCTGGTTTCAAAGTGTCTTCGACAGCGTCGTCGATTGTTTCGTTTTGAGTTTCCACTGGAGCGACTTTCGGTACTTGATCGTTGGGATTTGTGGCACATTGTTTAAGGAAATGTTTAATATCTTTCTTCGGTGCAGTCTGCACAGGCGGTGGGTCTGAATTCTTTTCCTCGTTAGATTTCGTTACGGTTGGCTGTTTTTCTTTGCTTGCTGCTCCAACTGCTTGTTGTTGAAGGAAATGCTTAATATCTTTTTTTGGCTTACCTACCTCAGGCAGGGGCTCCGCGTTGTGTACAAAGGCGATCTGGTTTTCCTCACGGCTGTCTCCGTCATTTTCATTAATGTTTTGCTCATCTTCATTCGCATAACATGCGGAAACTGTGCTTTTTGATTGCTGGTTAAGAAAATGTTTAATGTCCTTTTTTGGTTTCAATGGTTCAGCAACTTTAGCCATTGGTGTTTCAGAAGAAGCGTCGTCCGTTGGACCCGTAAGCCCCGGTTCTGTGCTACTCTTTCGACGACCTGTACCGCTGGGTCCTTCTTCTGCTTTCGATGAGTAGCTTTGAAACATTTCCTTGATGCCTCCGCTTTTACTGGCCGCATTCGATTCAAATTTTCCCGCGCTTAGACCAAGAAATTTGATTGCATTGTTCAACGCTGTCGCCGAGTTCGGCTTGAGAAAGCGATCGGTGTTCCTTTTGATTGCGTCCTGTGCATCGCTAGCAATTCGTTCGATTTCGTATGCGACGAGTGGAATGCTTCGTGTGCTGGATACATCCACGCTATCGATTTGCTGGCTGTAGCTAACCGTGAGTAGCTTCGCCGTCCGGTTGTTCTCATCCAGATCCTTCTCGAGCCGCTCCGTTACCTCCGTTGCCAGTTCGCTCAACCAATGGTTCAACGTGGCCAGCCCGGTAATGGCATTCTTTCCCGGGAATCGCTTACAGCAACCGATGCTTTTCGAATGAAACTTTGCCGTAACGGCTTCGAGATCGATGCCACGTGCCATCAGATACATCCAGCTACCCATGCGCTCTTCGAAGTGCTGCTGCAGCAGGCTCTCGGGAAACTGTGCCAGTTCCGACATGAACTTTATCTTGAGTACTTCGCACACCTGATCACCGAGTTTGCCACCCAATCCCTTCACCTTTTTCAGGGGTAACGTTTCGTACAGTTTTGCTATGCTGTCGATCGGCAGGATAGTTTGCTTGTTCGGCTTGTGAAAGCCGGCCGTGAGTTTGGCGAGGATTTTGTTGTGTGCAATTCCAGCCGAACACTCGTAGCCGGTTTTTTCTTTCACGGCCGCCCTTATTTCGTTCACGATGGAAGCACCGACCAGTAGCTTGATGTCGCTTTTCTTATATTCTAGTTTGTCCGAGCTCTGATCCTCCGAGGTGCTACTACCGCTGCTGCTATCGAATGTGTTGGAGAGTTTCTTCACATACTCCCCGATATTTTCGTACCCAACGACGAACGTGTTTGTAAGCTTGTCCGGAAGCAGTTGGAATTTACCCTCATTCATCTCGCGTATTCTGACCAACACCCGCTCCGTAATGTCGAGGTAGGCCTCATCGATACTGGCGCGCTCTAGCAGAGAAGTAAAGCTTTTCAGCACCTCCGCCACTTCCTTTCCAGCATCCCGGTAGCGAGTTAGATCGGCTTTGCCACGGACCTGTGGCACTTGTGGTAATTCTATTTCGGGACAATGTTGCTTCGCTTCGTCCCCTCGCATGTGTCGCGTTACTCCTTTCGCCCGTGCTGGGTAGTTTACTGCAATGATACTATAATTTGAAAGGATTATGCTGTCTAGCTGGTACCCAACATGATATTGATCATACCCTCCTCCTTGCCAGGGATTGTACTGAACAACAGCAATCGGTTTTCCTTTTATTTCGGGGGTTAATTTTTCTTCCACTTGGCAGTAGAAACAGTCCATATCGACCTTTCGTGACGGGGAAATATAAAGAAAAAAGAAATTTGAAGGTGGATTTTCACCATTGATTGTTTTACATATCGCTTACCAGTACAACGACCCGGTCAAATTTGTTTTTGATGCTTATATTGCTCTTGCTACTCATGATAATCAACCATTTATTTTCTTTCAGAACGGAAACAACACTTTGTGAACAAAGCTTCCCGCGAAATGCACTGACATCGAATACTGCCCCAAATTTAGTTGTTTGTCAATTCCTCTCGGATGTAAACATCTCTGCGTTTAAGCTTTGCACTTCACTGATAGAACGTCCATGATTTCGATATAAAAAACACATGTTTCCATTCAACTCTGCTTCAAATGGATAAATGAACCATAATACATGTAAATTTAGAACTTTATGCTTTGGGCTCGCCTGGTTATGGTCAATTTGTTTCTAATTTTCATTTACAAACTGCGCTTTACGCATGGTAAAAGATAAGCTTTGAGTCGGATTCAAATTCGCTACATGACAACACGCTGCCGCTCACGTGCTCGACGTTTATTTTGATCAGAAATCTTTTTGTTATGATTAGATAGATATTTTTGGTGGGTCAGAAGAACACTTTATGTAATTAAAGAACAATGGAAATGCTATAGCAATACGGGTCGCCCAGGAGAGTGCTAACAAATGATTAGGCTAGTGCAGTGGTTCCGGACAGTTACCAAAACAGCGTTCAGTAAAAAGTACCTTCTGCTAACGAATGTAGCAATATCGGTCAGCTTATCCGGCGTGGGTGATATAATCGAGCAGCATTATGAAATCTACACCGACCAGCTGGCCGCATGGGACCGCCAGCGGACCCGCAACATGTCCATCTCCGGGATGACGGTGGGAGTGTTCTGCCACAGTTGGTACAACTTTATGGATCGGCGATTTCCTGGGCGCACCGTCGGGCTAGTACTCAAGAAAGTGCTCATCGATCAAACGGTTGCCTCGCCAATTGTGATATTTCTGTTCTTTGCCACGCTGGCAGTGCTGAAGCGGTCCTCGTGGGAGGAGATGCGCCACGAGGTTCGGGAGAAGTTCATTCGGTTATACACGGCGGAATGGGTCGTGTGGCCTCCAGCGCAGATCGTCAACTTTTACTTCCTGCCCACCAAGTACCGCGTGCTGTACGACAATACCATTTCGCTCGGCTACGACGTGTACACCAGCTACGTTATCAACGACGAAGGTGCACGCAATGAGCTCGCAATAGGGGACAGTTGAACTAGTCATCGGACCTATTTCCTGATCGGAAAATTAAAAAATAAAACAAACTTTTGATGCACAATCTGGCGTTCAACGGAAGCGGTTGTAGAAGCGTGTTTCCTTTATTATTAAGTTAAGTGTACCGTGTTCACAACTACATCAATTGCATTTTGTTTGGTGTGCGCTGGACTGGGGTTAGTTTGAGGCCTCGAAATTAAATGTCTTATCTTCTCTAAAACATTCCATCGTATCGTCCTAATGGTATCAGCAAAATCATGAAGAAAATGATATTCCTAAAAGCTAGCTTCCAATCGTTCGGTACCGCATACGGAAGGAGCACGGATGTGACGCGATGAATTTCATGGGAAACACAAACAAATATAAACGACGTTATCAGCACGTTCAGCGTCGGGAAGCCAGGTAGCAGCACCAGCACTCCGTTTCGGTCGGCCGCCAGCCATATATGATACTGGCAGAGGAACAGCTCCAGCGAGATCTTCCCGAACCAGGCGAAGAAGGTCGAGTAGCGTGTGCGTAAGATACCGGAAATATTTCGCAGCAGAATGTAGCCCACGATCGGGATGAAAACGACGTACGAGTGGACCTCCTCACAGTCCTGACGGTTGCGGCAGAAGAATGTCCATGTCGTGTAGCACCCGATGCCGGTAATGGCGGCAAGGGTGGACGTGAGCGAGATTCGTTTCGAGAACAGATTGCCGTGGTTGTTGTCATCCACCACGGCGAACCGTTGGGAAATTTGAAAGATCGCCGCAAAGACCATGCCGTACGTGATAGTGTATCGATCGAGCTTCCAGCGGTACCACCACTCGTGAATATCGTCATCGGTCGTCACAAACAGCGCCTTCCAGGGGCGCGTTACAAAGATGCGCTCGAAAAATACTTCACTCATGTAGAGTACGGTGATTGTTGCAAGCATCGTTACGAACTTCACCACCAAATACAGGTACTGGTACGGGTTGGCTTCGGTGCTTTGGGAGGAAAATTTCGGTGGCAGCAGCAGCATCATGTACATGATGCAGTACCAGAACGACAGAAGCGGCACAAAGAAATAGAATTGGTACGGACGGTTCATGCAAAGGCAGAGGATGACCGTGAGAAAATTCACCCGGAACATAACGTTTAAGAAGCGCACCAGCCCAGTGTTGCCCGTCTGCCACCAGTAGGTAAAGTGTGCGTATCCGGACAAAAACAGGAACCCGCTAATCAACACCTTGATGTGCATGTAGATGGGCAGAATGTGAGAGGCACCGGTCATGTAGTAGATCAGTATCACGATCTGCATCCAACCCTTCAGCTCGTCCGTCTGGTCCCGGTGGAGCACCTTCGTCAGCTTGCTGTCCTCGGTGAAGAACAGCCCGAGCGCGAACACGTACCCAACCGGTATCCAGAAGCTAAACTCGGAATAGTACTTGTTTTCTTTCATGAAAAAGTTGGTTCGATCGCATAGGTAGAAGTACGTCATGATGATGGCCAACGAGGCCATGGCCAATATCGGCGATTGGGTTTCGGTGGGTTGGTTCAGTGGCGTGTAGGTGTAAATGCCACGGCATTTCATTATCCATTTACGCACGTATATGGCTACGGCAATGGTGGTACTGTAAGGGGAGAGAAAACATTTTTTAACGCACGCCTGGGAGCATTTGGTTAACGGATGGCATTATACTTACCACACCGCAAGAAAAGCATACGTTGTGACCTGTATAATTGTGTATGGCTCAGCACTACTACAGCATGTGCCATCGTTATAGTTCATATAATCGTTGCAGTACATGTTCAACAGAATTTGCACGTCGTGCTTGAGCGTCAACGAACTGAGCTGTTGCCCATCGGCAAATTCATCGACCAACCCGGATGCGATCATGTTCGAGGAGGACCATATTTTTGCCTCCGAATAGCGCAGGATATTGCTAGCCGCCAGGTTGATGCGATCGACATCTTCGTTGCGTACGTTCTTCCATTCCTCAGTGGATGTTTCCTGATCGACCGGATCTTGCAGCTTCCAAATGATCTTCGTCTTTTTTGCGTGCAGCCGGTCGATGGGGTTTACCAAGCGCGTAAGATTTTTCTCATATGCCTTCTGTATTTCCTCCGTCACGTTGCCTCGCTGGAAGGTGGGATAGGTGCAGCTAGCGATAATCAAGCTCGGTGGATCCTCCTCATGTTCCCATTTCATGAACTCGTCGATGAGATTCTTGGACACCTCGTTGGCATAGATGTACTCCACACGCAGTCGCAATTTATAGTCGGTAAACTGGAGGTCTTCCGTGTTTTTTGACGACGAGTGCTTGGAGATGTTTTCCGTTTCACTTGACCTTAGGTAATCGATAAATTCCAGCGAAAGCGTCCGCAGCCGCTCGTCGCCGATGAGTACGAAATGGTTCTGGTTGCCCCAGAAGGCCAAATATCGGAGGCATTTGCGAGTGTCACTGTTCAAGGGAAACACAAATCCAGCGCGATTAGAGTGATTCCCGGCATTATGTTGAGATGATCTGTACTTACGTTTCGGTGTACTTATGGAGCATACATCCATACGGTTGCCACTCCTTGTCTCCTTTGAACCTGCCGTCACTTAGCAACCACTTGCATGAGTCAGAGCCTGCAATTTCACATTGGATAAACCATTTTAAAACCGTTTAAAAATTCGTACAGATGTGAGAACCGGATCAAACCGTACCGTAGCGTAAGTGAAGAAATGCATGGTACACTACGAAACCAAGCACCATGGCGAATGCAAGTTTTTTAGCATTATTCGCATTGAGACTTTGAATGAACAGCTCTGCCTTGGATAGGTTTCCATTGTTTCCCATTATTCGTATGTTTCTTCAAACAAAAAATACCACTTTAACTCGTTTTTTATCGAATTGTTACTGTTAGGCTCATCCTCGAAAACCGGAATGTACCGATCACGAACAAAAATCACAACAAAAACGGTTGACTCGCGTTGTTGTCAAAATGCAGGAGGCTTTGACATTAGTGACGGATGCACGCCCACACTGCAGGACCCTTTACACGGTGCAAATTTCACCTCACGGTGAGCTGACTGAAATGTTTCAAGCTGTTTGATAAAATATAAAGAAAGCATTTGCTTTAGAGCATAAAATTACCAATTTTTGTGAACTATAATATTTGTCTTATGTAATATGTAGTAACTCTTTATATTCCTAAACCTTTGAAATATTTCAAAGTGAAACTTTTCGGAAGCGTGTGTGGATTGTGATTTGAATTTATTTCTACGGACTCCGCTTCGTTTGCTCTTCTCTTGGAAACTTTGTAACTCCAAAAAATGCCCAACTGAAAGTACAGAGCGGACACATGACTCTGCGTATTCACGCCAGTTCAACTTGAAACGATTCTGAAACGCTATCCGTTTTGTCCAGGCCCAACCAAGGCTGGACGTCTGGTCTGGTCCTAATAGGACTGATATCTTCAGTGATCTTTCTTTTGGCAAGTCTTTTAAATTAGCTGTTATGCGTTCGGGGAATATCAGAGGGCATGCTGGATCTTTACCTTGATGGCCTGTGTGCTCTGTAGCGCCCTCGGCAAGATCTGACTGTTCATTGATCAAATTCTGTGGTACCCGGCCAGATACCATTACAATGCCACGTCCAATACTCCTTTCGCATCCCGTTAAGATATGGTCCTGGTCTAGATGCTTATAACGGCTTCGAGGATGCGATCTACATCTCTCACAGGCAATGAAGTTGATGATGGAATGTCCTGGAATCCGCACTCCACAGGTGTCCTCAATTGGAAAACCGCTTTTTCCACCACCTTTAAACTGCCCATGATTGTACTACCTTTGTACATCGCATGGCTTCTAGCATATGCTTCTTGAAGCGAAATACACCGAAACGAATCCAACAATAACACACTCTACAGTAAACGGGGGTAGTAGTCGGGAATATGTTAGAAAACAGTTCGTCCCGTACCCGCCGCGAAAATCGCATCGACTTGGCAGAGAGAAAGAAAAAAGAGCTATACATTTTCTACTGACTTTGCTCAACGACCTTCCCCGTCCAAGCACTCGAGGGCCTCCCGGGGACATGATCCATTACGCTCACCCTCTCCCCATCACATGTGTGTGCCTGGTGGAATGTTAGAGGGTGTGTGGGGGGGGGGGGGGATGTGGTTAAGGTAGGATGAAGAGGAATCAGACAGCCTCACCCTCACCCCGTGTAGCGTACGGATCACGATCATGCACTGCTTTTTCGGTTGCTTTCTGCTTCTCCGGCTCCCTACGGCTGCCAAAAGATCGACGGCGACAACGTGGGTCCCCTTCTCCGCCCCCAATTGCACCCTCTCCATACGATGAAGCCCTAACCTTCCGATGGATTGCGCGGGAGACCAGCGGAGGGTGAACGGAAAGGGAAGCGGATTGTGAACGGAAAGGGAAGCGGAGGGCCGAAGAAACGGACGAAATCCCATAATCATTGCACATTTCCCATGATCGTTAACTGGGCCCGTCCGATCGTCATCACCTCCTAAACGGGCTCTCGGCCGTTGTCCGTTCCGTTTCTTTCGCCGCGCTCCTGCCCGGCTTCCTCCTCCCCCTCTGATGACCCCTATCCCCCTCGGCCCAGCTGACTGATGCGCGCGGCACGGTGCGAAGAGAAGCCGGTTTCGCGCGTGCCTGTATGTGTGTGGTCCTGTCAGTCGTGGGTCGCGATCGCGATCGCCGCCGTCTTCGTCCGTTTCGGTTTCGGGCAACGGGGTGTTTCTTTTTGTTGTTGTTCTTTCTTTCTCGTTTAATGCGTCCTTTCTTTTTTTCCCCCCCGATCTCCTCTTTCCACCTTTCCGAGGTGTCATGTTTTCTTTTTTTTTCCGTTCCTTTGCGCTTCCTTCTGCTCTATCTTTCTCTCCCTTGCTCGCTATCTCTCGTCTTCCCGATCGCCTTCGCCTACCGCGGGGGCCCCCTTGATTTTCACCGCACTTTTATATATTTTTCTCTTGCTCCTTTTCGATCATCATTTGCTGCTCACTTACCGCGCACCACTTCTCACCCCTCGCTGCTACTGCCGCCTTCCGTTCCACCCATTACTTCATCTTCCTCACGCACACACGTCCGTACCATCTTCTAGGGCACACCTGTGTATTTTCGCGTCTGTGTGTGTGGTCTTTGTATGTGCCTCTTTGCTGCAGAAAGGCCGAATGTCGGGAGCTTCGCTCTTTCGCCCTCACCGGCCTTCCCTAGCCTTCCCTCCCACTAGCACCATGTTTGTTGCTCGTCTTTCCTGCTGCTTTCAAAATATTTTAAATTGAATATTAGTGTGCCGTGTGGTGAGGCGGTGAATGAAGAATGGGAAACATGAAACAGCAGGAACCGGCAGCGCGGTTTTGCAGCGGCCACCGGACGCCTTGGCTTATCGAGGGGGGGGGGGGGGGAAGCGGTGCAGTCGGAGGAGTGACGAAAGGGCCGGTGAATGAAGGCGAAGACCGACGCTGCGGCAGCAGGGAAAACGGCAAAGGCATGGACCTGGGACAGGCGGTCGTAAGGTGTAAAAGCGGTAGAGAACGGCAACAACAGACAAGCAACAAACTACAACAGCACAACAGCAGTTAAAAAGAATGAAAGCAAGTTAAAAAGGTACCAAACACAAACACCCGCAGAAGAAAACAAAACAAAATCAAAAAAGTAATGATAATAATAATAATAATAATAATAACCATAATAATATAAAATGAACGAATCGTCCGCATACGTACATGCACAACCGGCCGGACGAGTGGTCGGCAGTTGTCTGGGGAAAATGGTTAATGGATTGCTAAGGGTGAACGGGAGGGCGTGGGGCTCCTTGGGATTGGGAAGTAGCATTGGAAGTTCCTCGCGCAGAGGGGTGTGGAAACCGTGGGGTAGGGAGCGAGGGAGCAGAAACATGCTAAATGATACATGCCGAACCGATGGCGAGCGTGGGTGAATCGAAAAGTGCATCGCCGCACCAACACGAGATCGATGTGGTGGCGAATGAGGCTCACAATTAGCAGCTTTTGTGGCCAGCGCAATTGAAGCGAATCTAACGGCGGGCCGCCACATCCATCGGCTGCTAATTGGTGCGATTATTATCGCCTTCCGTGCGCCAGGATCGGCCGTCGGATTTGGAGGGCGATAACTGGCGCTAAGCACTTTTACCGCCAGCCGAAACCACATATGGAAGGTGCTGATGGTCGCCATCGAAACTGGCTCAAGATGGTGGGTGTATTTTACTGAGCGAAATACGTGTATGTCATCCTTTTTTTTCAATTTATCAGAAATTTTGCCTAATTTATTATTTCTGGACTGGATCGATTTTCCTAAGGCCGCTGCTAGAGTAGTTAGATTCTGCTAACAAAAAATTAATATTGTGTCAATTTTTACTTTCTGCTTTGCCGAGATTCTGCAGATTTGTATGAAGATTGAATAGATCGCTAAAATGTCGAGATAGTTCGAAACGGTCAAAATTATTCATGAGCTTATGCTGGAAGAAGTGCTCGTGTTGCCGTTGGATTAAAGATGATTTTGTTGACTTCCCATTTTAAGAACCGTTTTCCTTCGAAACTTTTCGTTCCACACACCGGCGAGCAATGAAAGATGCAGGCGCAAGCCCATGGGAACTTTCTGCTTCTTTCTGATCACCCGAGATACCGGACGACCGGACACTTATGGGCTTCGACTTCGACTTGGCCGACGGTCGGTACCGGATCTTTTGGCGCAGGATCGAACTACGGCGCACCACTGCAATCCGCGCGCCCTGGAATGCGAACGCGCCCGTCTAGAGGCCGGGCGGGTCAGCGATACGGTTCGAGATTCGTTTCTGGCGAATTTGTATCCCACTTTACAGGTAAGTCTGTTACTGACGCTGATTTTGCTGCTGCTGGCGATGTTGATGACGATTCCGTGCCTGGCTGGGGTGTTCCCTGTTGGCTGGGGAGTTTCGGGAGTTTCGGGCTCCATTCGTGAGTCGCTAGCGGTCGATCTCATTTGTCGTTTCGCAACCAGGCAAAGGGCCTATAGCTTGTTGCGGCCTAGCCCCGGCCCGGTGACTCGCGTCCCATGGGATCGGTCGGACGCGGCTACAAACGAGCAGAAACATTCTTGGCATTGGCCTTTAAGGTGTTTTATTTATGAACTTTGGAATGAGCATCGATGCGGTTAGTTATCTGAACGCTTTTATACACATTTTTCTTCCACTCTTCCCTGCCGAACTCGCTTTCTTTCTCTATCTCTCGCTCTTTCTCTCTCTCTCTCTGTCGCTTTTGCTTGAGGGCTTAAGGTTCCGTTCCATTTGGTCTGAAATCTCACACCCAAAACTTGGCTCCTTAACTTATTATTACCTGGTCTCGGTGTCCCTTCGTTCTCGCAAACCCTTGACTCCTGGATCGCTGCAACATCGGCCAGCCAGAGAGCAGAGTCCAACGGCAACCTTCCCCTTGCCACCCCTCGTCAGCGGCGGTTTCGCTTTCTCTTTCGCTCGTTGGCCAAGAGCTGTCCGGTTTTGGTTTTCTGTTTTGTTTCTTACCGATTGCCTACACCGGCACCAACGCCACCAGCCGAGCACGGTTTCCCAGCCTTTAATAAGGTAATTGATTTTCGGAGTCCTGCCTTCCATCGTCTTCCTCTGCTCCTGCGGATCGTTCGGCTATTTGCCCGGGAACTTTGGTGTTCGTGCGTTCTCGACAGCCCGGGCCAGGCCAGTCCATCCATTCCCTTCCGCAGCCTGTGGAGGCTCCTTGTTTTGGCGAAACAAACGATGAAGCGTTGGATTCTCGTTTTGCTGGTGTTGCGAAATGTATTCCGGTATTCTCTTTTTGATTTGCTGCTGGCGCCCCTAGAAGCGTGATTAAATGCAGCTGATTGAATAGGTTTCTCTAATTTTATTGATGTCTTATGTATTAAGTTTGCTAACTGAGAGGGGTAATTAAATATTGTAAGAACGAATTGCTTTACGAATTGCTCAGGAAACCCTCGTTCTTAAAAATAAAAGCGTCTCGCGCGTTGAAAGGTATTTCCTTCCTGATCATGACGCGAATAAACGGCTCATTAAAGAATAAAATGCAAGGTATCTTGCATCTGCTTCCTACATTTGTATTAATCAAATTAAACAATTTAAAGATCCCTTTTCTTTTGATTCCATCTTTCTCCCTCTATCTCTTTCTATTCTTTCTCCCTATTTTCTAACAAAGTTTCGTGCGAATCATCAAAACATGCCATGTTCATCTAAAGGAGCAATGTGTCAAAACATTGATACTTCGTTTCCTTACCGATTGGCATTCTTTCTACCCTGTCAGACATGTTCCCTGGCCGGGTTTCAAGTTCCGGTCAGTTTTTGTGCCCGTGGCGACAAGCTGAAGAGAGGCGAAGTATGAGAGAGTGCAAAAGAGAAAAAAAACATTGTTCATTGTGCTGAAACACGATAAGTCCTGGCGTTATTCAACGATAGTGCGATTGATCCCTGCCAACCTGCACAAAACTTCGTGTCGCCTCGTATGTCCCTCGTCTTCCCCCTTGCTGGACCGCCATACCACCGTCTATCCGGCAAATGTGTCAAAATAGACGCCACGTCAAACGGCGACCCAAACTCCATCCCCCCCCCCCCCCCCTACCCCCGGGCCCGGGCGGCAAACTGTCAAAGGTATCGGGCGCACGCAAAACCGTCGTCGATCGTCGGGCATCCTGGCTTCGTGGTGGTCCTGTCAGGGTTTCGCCTTCGCTGACGTTCACTCACGGCCTCCAGAACCAGGGCGGGCCCGCTTTGTCCCTTAGATCGCAAGTCCCATCTTCCTTCCAACTGCCGAGCTGCCGGTGTCGGTGTTTGATTTTCCTCGTGGCCGCTGGTTGGCCCTTTCCTTTGTCTTGTTTTAATTTTGCGATGCCTCTGCTTTGTTTCTGTCGGTTTTCTGCCAAGCAACATGCAAAGGCCGGCAAACCTCCTGTTTCCACTGGCCTGCTTCCTTCTGTGCTCGAACTTACCCCGCCGGTGTTTGGGCTTGGTTTGAAAGGGACTCGCACCGCAGGAAAACCGCAGGTATCCTGGCAAAGGTACAAACCATCAAAAAACTCGTCATCATAGAACCGGACCGACCGAACGGTTTCGCAAACTCACATCGTCCGATCGCAGACCATTGCGGCTAATTGCGGGTAAATATTGTCATTTTAGGACTGCCTACGCATCCGTACCGGTCTCCGCAGGACATTCGCTTGGGGTGGGTGGACGAACAGGGCAAGAATGTCCTCGATAAGGCTTCAACGTTTCCTGTGTGGTTTGCTCAAGGGTTTATGGTTTTATTGCGATGGGAGGATGTGCTTGTGTGTACATGCGTGCCATTCTTTTCTTCACCGCACACGATTAGGGATGTTTTCTGACCGATGCGTCGACCAGTTGTGTACAGGCGGCGCATTTGTGGCAGAAGATGTCCATAAACTAGACCACAAACAACAAATGATCAATGCTAATCGTGCCAGGAAAACGAACTAAGGATACACTACATCCTCTAAAAAAAAAAAGACTAAAATAAATAACCCACTACAGGATAAGCTTCGCCCCTTCCAGCTTTGGGCTCTAATGTGTTAACAAGAACCATTTTCTAACAAGCCTCTAACACGGCGTCGCAATTAAAATCAATTTAGAAACCCAAGAAAACCGAAACCCCCTGCAGGTGCCGCTAGCCGGTGAACTCAAAGCAACCCGGTTTCCGAGGGGCGTTATTGGGCAGTTGGAGGTTTTATTGGGGCTCATTTTTCTTCCCATTGCGCCCACCGTTCGACTCCCCTCGAGGCGTCTTCGCGATCCGGTTCGTAGCTGAAGTGTGATGCTTCAAGGTGCACCATTCATAAAAAAAATGCTATATATTTCGTTCGCTCTCGCTATCTGCGCCGCATTTTGAACGCCTAGCACGACCGTTCGACTTGACGAGTTAAAGCTAAACCAAGCTGAAGATCGTTCCTCTCTTGCCGCCACAGGTATCAAGAAGAGGCGGCTACTCCGAGCGAGCTGTTGGTTTACGGCCCCGGTCTCCCCGGGATGAACGATATGGAAGTTGAATGGCGGATTAGAATAAGATTTAGGTAAAAGTCGAGCGTTTACGGCATCGTGAGCGATTTACCGCTGGTGACACAGTGGGATTGGTTCCACTGTAGGTAAGATAATGTTTTGAAAGATACAAATAAAAACTTAATAAGCACATCGCAACTTAAAATTCACCTGTCAAATGATCCGTTATGAATCGTTTTGATGGTTTAAATAGACTTTACTTTTAAGTTGGGGGGCCAAACTATCCCTAATTTTTTTGAGATTTTTTTCTAGACGACCGATTTTTTCCCATAGTGCTTACCCCTCGATCCAGGCAGTGTTCCATTTTACGATTGGTGAAGAGAAAAATAAAGCCAATAATAAAATAAACGAAAACAGAAAGGGGAAAAGAAAACAAATGAAACGAAAAACTATTCGCTTCTTCTCTGTTCGGACGTTGAAGAATCTTGTTACGGTGTGGTTCATGGTGTCCATTTACCCACTGAGCGATTACTAATAAAGCCCATGCCTTTTATGATTATTTTATTTAAATTATCCAAATATTTAATAACACAGCTCCGATCGAGCGCGGAGGAGTTTACGGAGTCGTCAACCTCCGTCGATGGAGGACGTCAGAATCCAATGCAATGGGCAATGGGCGCGAAGAAAGCTAGTTTCTTCGATCACCGACCTATCGCGTCTGTTCGCCGCCGAACGTTCGCCGAATGTGTGAACGTGAGCGAGCGTAGTTCTCCTCCTGGTCCAGGCCCAAGCGATAAAGTCACCGCGGACTCGATTGTCGCCCGTCCAAGAGTGGCTCGAGCCAGTCTGGCAACGACTGCAACATCAACGATGACAAGGCGGCACTATTTGTTTACAAATATTTATGGCACCTCCAGCCCAGGACCGAGCTGCTGGAAGCTGGGAATCGATCCGACCGTGCGTCGCTGGCGTCATGCGAGAAAAACTTGGACAAGGTTTGAAACGAGCCGTTTTCCAGATGTCCGGCATTGTTGGTGTTTTGGTTCGCTGTCTCATTCGCCGTTATCCACCAGCAAGCACCTGGATAGGTTGGTAAGTTCGGCGAATAGGGCCAGCTAGTTCAATTGCAGCCGCTACCACGGCCACCGAACCATGCCGCTCAAGGAAACGCCAATTCGATAGGGTGACGAGATAACAATACGATCAAAATTAGGGCTACGGGCGGCACGCGGGCCCCTTTGAGGAATGTGTGCCATTTTTGTTTTCCCATTTCCCGGATCATCGTGCCAGGGGCAAACATCGATCGACCGAGTGTTGCCTTCGTCGGTTTGGCTTCTGTGGTCGCCGAATTGATCATACAACATACAACATCAAGAAAAGGGCAAAATATAGAAAGCAAACAGACGCAAAAGAAAGAAGCAAAGAAGAACGGTGTCTGGGTCCATTGACAATCGATCGCACTGAGTTCGCCAGAGATTCGGCTCTGGTACCACTTTCTCCCCGGTGTAGAGCAATCCGTAAGGCCGTTTCCCAGGTGGGAATGAATGAAGCGACATCTCCCAGGAGGGGCGGCGGGACGATGGGCTGGTAAGGAATGGTAGGAAATTACCAGGAATTAGGAAGTCATTGATTGGGACCGCTGGCGGCTGCTGAGACGGCTGCGGGCGCTTTTCGCTGGTGAATGGTGATCACAGAGGCTGCCAGAAGTCCGCAGAAAGTCAAGAAGTGTTCATCAAACACAGCAAAATAATAAAAAAAGGAAGCCACGGCATCGTTTTCCTGGAATTGCAATTGCTGCCAATAGCAGATGGGTCCCTGAGGGTGAAGGAAAACAATTGCTACACCGGAAAGGTGAACCCACAATGTGTGTCGGTTTTCACAATGGCGTTGTCAAACATGAAGGCTGAGCCTGATTGGAAACATTATTTATGAAACGAAACTATAAAGAAAGGACACACACCGATTGATGAAAACAGTGCGGGAAAATCAACCCATGGCGAACCTTAAGTACCTGAAGTAAAGGATTTGTCATTTTTTGTTCGCAATTGATCGTAATGGGTAGAATTCCAGCAATGCCATTACCTTAAACTTTTCAACTTTTGGTATTAGCACTGATTCGTTTTAAATCGTATAACCAACATTGGAAATCCGTAACGACACGTGCTCTCTTTAAAATATTGTTTCAAAAATAGGTAAGATCCGTTTGGTTCGCTTGAAAAGACGTTTTTTAGGCAGGGATGTACATATATACAACTTAAACAAATGTAGAAATAAAGAAATTTTACGGATTTTAACAGAAACCAGTATCATAAATTGTCATCCCACTTTTCTTCTATATCGTTTTTATCGTGACTTTGTTTGAAATTTGTTTTACGCATTTCAATAAACTTGGCATTAGCCGTGGAGGAGTTATAGTTCAATTTTCGGGCTCTTTCTTTTTTTATACACATAATCGCAAATAAGGCATTCAAATAATCCTGCCTACAAACTAGGTAGAGCAACGTAGACCTCTTCGGCCGTATGAGTCGTATGTACTAACATCAAGTGATTTATAGCATATGGAAATATGTGGTAATACACAATCCTAATGGGCCAACTTCTACCATCAATTCGGAAAGAGGGGATAATGATGATCCTTTTGTGCACTAAAGATCATTCCATTATGGTAAGTGGGTGTTTACGGAAAAGGGGAAAACATATTATGCTCTTCATCATTTTTCCATCACCTTTGAGTCATGCTGCGAAACGGGACCGTCTAAGCCACGATTAAACCCAATTTGACGCCTCGAAGTGGCGATCTCGCGCCGTCCCTCGTCGTTGTCATTACGGTGACGTCAAGTGCGGCAACAATTGGCTATCGGTGGTGTAACATTGCAGGCGCGTTAGAAACCAGCAGCACTCCCACCATATTCTCCCCTTCCAACGGGGTTCTCTGGCTGCCTCGTTCGGTGAGCTAATTTCCCACCCACCGGTCGGTCCGGTCGGCAGAGGCGCATCAGGCGGGACGGCGGGTCTTACTTCGAGTGGTCCGGACGCCTCGCACGAGCAGCGATAAGATGTTGTCACCGGGTGTCGAGTGGACAACAAAGAAACGACTCACCAGAGGCAAATGACAGCTTGCCGCCACCGGTACATGGGCCAGGCAGCCCATGGGCCACGCTTGATGGCCAGCGGCCGCCACCGGAACGCTGCTCGTTCCACCTTGCTTATCGGAATGGTTTGTTTTATATTTTGAGCGGAGCTTTTCGTCGCCACGTTCTCCTTTGCCGGGTGCGCGGGAGTTTGGTCATTCGGGATGTGACCGGAGAGCCGTTTGAAGAAGCAAGGATAGAGCAACACGGTAAACCACAGCGCAGGAAGACCGTGCTGGCTGGGGCAAAATGAGAAAAACACAGAGAAAAAAGACAAGAAAAGAAATCAAAGAAAGGCGAGGAATGTAAAAAAAGGCAGAAAAATACCTCACACATAGTTTTATAACGCCGCTCAACCGTGGCCAGGGCTCCGGTCCTCGAGAAGGGGCCCGTGTTTGTTTATCTTTCGTTTACTTTTATGCCTCTTTGGGTCGAGTATCACTTGGCTGCGCGCCGGGCGTATGATTCTCATCCATTTTTCTCACCCGACTCGAGCCGTCCGGACCCGGGTCCGGCCAGTTGCCGCAGCCTTCCTTTCCCCGGCGAAGGCTCTTTCCCCATTCATCTCCCGCGCTCGATGCGATGCCGTGTGGTATGCTGATGCTGCCCGTTCTGCGTCTAAACGCTCGCTACTTATGGGCTTCCTCCTTGTGGCACTGTGCCACTAAACGGCTCAAGCGGCCCTGTCCGACACCGGTGTTGACTCGATGGGATTTTTATTGTTATTATTATTTTCTGGACGGATTTTATTGCCTCTTTTCTCGCTGCTCGCAGTCGGTACGCCGAGTGCGTTAGGATTGGTTCGTTTCGATCCGGGTTCTGTTGTCGAAACATATCCTTCGCGGTTGCTTCGCTCACCAGTAGAGTCCTTTTGCTGGCGGTTAGCTAGTATGCTCAGGGATAACCGGGATAAGCGACCGATCGTGCAGGATGCCGATTCTGATTGATGTTGCCCGAGTCGTTCGGTATGCTCGCTGTGGTGTTGGTAATTTATTGACTTTGTACCACTCGTTCCAGTGTGCTCCGGGGCATTGCTGTAGATCGACAGGATCATGTTTTCTGTGTTTTTTTATATAGTCAAGATACCTTTGATCGATGTTCAAACGCCACCTAGACAATATCCAACCGGTTAGATTTAGCATTCCTAGAGGTACGGTACCATTCTGCAATGCAACAGGTGGAAAGAAGCTGACTTCCCATCTGGGCCACGAGAAATACAGAACGAAAATACAGAAATAGACGAGCATTCATCCCATTGGTTCATTGTTACAGCAACTGCTGTTGTGACACGCCTGCGCGTGTTCAAAATAATATTGGACGGAAATTGAAAGTATCCCCAACAGTACGATTCGTACCGACGAAGTTAGAAAAAAAAATCACCCTGTGAAACACCGCATCGTTTTGGACATGAAAGGAAAAAGCCGATGACCGAACCAGAAGTTTCTCGAGATGCTTCTGGTGCGGGCTGAGGATGTAGAGACTTCCAGCAGCGTAAAAGATCTGGTTGGCAGCTGTGTCCTCTAAGGAACCGGTGGCATTCCACCGGGCCTGGAGGCTTCCACAGATATGTTTTCTTAGAAAAGGTGATCGGCGACATAAGGGCCAAAAGTGGCACATTGACATACTCTCAGATTATTCTCTTTACCTGTTTGGCCGTCGATCGACATTGGTGTTTGCGATGTTCGTACGTGTCTTTAATTAGAACGCTATGTGTCACCGACTGATTTCCAATGCCACTGGTGAGTGAGTCCAGGTACTTAGCTGGTCTGAATCCGTTATTAAAAGATCTGCAGGATAGATTTCGAGCATACGAGAGTGGGGCATTCTTTTTCTCAGCATTCACTCATTGTGCAATCAAGTTTCCTCCGTAGTTACAGATGTAGATGCAGCAAAGGACATCTATGATATCCACCGTCTGCTTTGTCGCATCCCTTGACGCACCTTCACTTTTAACTAAGCCGCTACATCTCCTTGTGCGGTATGTTCAAGGACTCTGGAAGTATTTGAACACACTCGTTTATTTGGGGATGTCTGAAGCCACCGTTGGTTAACACTTGCGCTACCGCACAAAAAGCTCAAATTTTTGGGGTTCGATCAAAGCGCAACCGTGTGTTTGGATGCAAGCTGCTTGAGGAGGCTTGTCCTTTTCGGCTTTCCTGTGACTAGTGCTGAGAGGAAGAGCAAACAGGTACAGGAGCTGCAGGGTGCTGTGAAAATCCTTGTTCTAACTGGCAAACAAGCTACCTCTTGCTAGTTAGTGTTGACTTTAACTCCACACCTAAATTCTCACGGCTATTACAGTAGATAATGGGTGGCATTCCAATAAAGACTTTGAATATTTAAAGTTATTTAATATTAGGAGATTATATGCAATGCATACACTTTAAGGAGATTTGAGAAAACGGTAATCAGTTGATGACTTTCCGAGACCGTTAAGAAAAGTTATAAGTATTTTCAATCTTAAAACTACTCTTGTCAAATTAAATCATTTAACCCAGCCTGTCTTAGCGTCGTCACTTGCTAAGCAGTGAAGCAGTGAATAGGAAACGGACAGGTCGCACTGTAACCTTCTTGCACCCTGGCTGCTACGAATGCCTGTTTGTTGCTTGCGTTCCTCGGTTTACTTTTCCGCCGTTCCGCCGACGTTGCGTTGAATATCGTTACGCCAAGCGATCCGCTGGCGACCATGCGCATCGATTACCGGACAAATATTGACCGCACGGTCGCTCGAAACCGTCTCGCTGCGGTCTTTCTTTATTTGGGGCCCTGAAGTGGAGGCGCAAGCGGATTGGACATGCGTTATGGCGCGCTTTTTGTTTTCGCTCTCTTCGCGCCGCGTTTCTTCACGCCGCGGTGTCTCGAGTCGCACCGGTTGATGTTGTCTAGGAAGGCGCAGGCGGACGTGGTGCAAGCGGGAAGGAATGGACACCCCTTAACCGTACCGATTTGAATTCGATTGGTTGTGTTTGGGGCGCGAGCCGTGGCAAAGAAGCTGGTAGATTCCTTTGGAGCACTTTTTTCTGGTGAGAATGGAATTAAAAGGAGGAGCTCGTTTGAACTTTGCCTGGTGAGAGAGATTTACATTAGATGGTTTGTTTTCTGAAAAAAATCTTTGCTATAAAATAAATGTATTTTCCTTCACAACATTATAATTCGTTGAAACTGTTTCTATTTTTTCTTTAGTGCGATGTACACCTGTTTAGGAGTGAAAGATAGCCGTGGTAAATAAAATCATTTCTAACTGAAAAGAAACTCCAGCACAAATTATTACAACGACCAACAAAAAGGTATTTGTGGCTCGGAGGGCAGGACATGCTCATTCAAGCTTAGCCTAAGTAGATTGATCAGAGACTGTGGCAATTTGAATTAGACAAGCCTGTATAAGGTGGCCTTTTTTGAGTGAAAAAGATGTGTTGACGCTGATTCATTGTAGATTAATTACTTTGCAATTGAAATGAAAATTGAGCAGCGTCTTACGAAGCTAAATCATCGTCTTGCTTGTCGAGTTAAACGAATCCCATTGAGAGCAGAGTGGTTTGTTTGACGGAGGAATTTCTGAACCTTCCAGCTAGGCTACGTCTTTGAGGATTAACCCTCTTGACGGGCCCTGCACCACCACTAGAGATCCCACGGAAGCGCATCGGGTGCACACGATACACGATCTTAAATGTGCAGTCGTTCATAAAATTCCGCCGAGGCGTCGAAGCTCGCAACGCAACGGACTCCGGACGGACCTAAGGTTATCGCACATGGACACCGATGGCCCCCGGGACGACATTATCACGTCATTTCCGACCGCTCCTAAGCATTCCATTGCCTCGTGCAAGGATGTCGGATGCTGCATTCCGAGCTGCATGCGGCACGTCCGGCGCTCGGCGGACCGCGGGAACCGAAACCCGGCGGGGTAATAAATATTTGTCGTAATGTGATGATGACTAATTTGTGTAAAAGACCAGTGTCGTAAAAAATAAATAAATCTAAGCCCCCCCCCCCCCCCCCCTCCCCCACCCGTGCAGCAGACGCGGGCCACTGGTCGCGGGACTTTTTGTAAGGTTTTATCTTCTGTTTTGTGTTTCGTCTTATTTTCTCCTCCGCAGTGCCCGTTTCTCGATGCATGAGCGCGCACATACACGCACGCGCACACACACACCCGTACCCGAATCAACGGTTCAAGGGGGAGAGGGTCGTGGGGGGAAACCGTTTGTCCGGTCGCGAATATTATCGTATCGTTTTCGCCTCGTTTGGGCGTACGAGTGACAGGTTTCAAATTGGTTGCGACACAAAACAGGCACCCAGGCCACCGCGTCCCACATGAGGCTGGAGGTTCACGATTCGCGAAGGGAGTCTCCACAAAAAAAAAAAAAAAACGCCGGCTCAGACCGTCCCGGAGGAGCAGGATGATGATTATGCGTAGGAATCGGAGAAGCGGCTTGCGCGCGCGCTCAACGCCAACGCCATCCGCTGCTTTTGCTGTTTTCTTGCACCGATTTGCCAAACTCCAACAAGCAGTTTGTCCGATTCTGACACTTTGCTGACTTCCGAATATTACGACTCGATGTAAATCTTCGCGACTTCGAAGGCGTTGTGCACGCTTAACACGCCGACTGTAGGCATCAGGCCATGTCCGTCGAGTTGAGCTCGAGCTCTTCTGTGTTCCTGTGTCGGCATTCCATCCGAAGAACGATGACCCGTTTCAGCGGAGCCACAAACGGGGTAGGGCAGCAGTGGTATTGGTCGAGGAGTTGAATTGAAGCGGCAGACTCCGAAGGAGGCCAACCCGAGGCAGTGCAAGACCCCTGGCGAGGGAGAACAGGTCCGGCCGAACAATGTGGGAATTAATAATAAATCACCATAAAACGGATTCCACTTCTGGCCAACGTTGATCGGCGTGTGATGTGTGGATGAGTGATGAGTGAAAATGTAAGTGGAAAGTGGAAAGCATACACGCTCGAGAGTGGCAGCGTCAAACACAGAAAGCCATGGTCAGATCATGATAGGCCACTGCGGGAGGATTTAGGGTTCGGGTTCGAGCACGTTGCTAGAGGCTTTCCTGGAAGGCTCGAACGCTGAGGAGTTGGCTGGCTCGGCAGCTTTTGGGCAGCCCGGTAGCCGGGTCTCATAAAATTAACTAAACGATATCGGGCATGAAAATAGTTTTCCGCCGTGCGCCCAGCGAGGGTGCAACTGGAAAACATTACATCGCTCTGGCGGGCGCTCACAACAGAATATTGCATTTTGCGTCCAAGAAGGTTCCAATGCGAGCGAAGGAGCTTCAGAAGAAATAAGTCAAATACAAAAAGGGATGAATTAAAGCGAGATAAACGTGTAGCATCGGAAATAAAACAAAACTCGACCTTTAGCAGCAACCGTGCAGCGATGGCAAGCCATGGCCGATGCCGGTGCACAAGAAAAAGCGTCACCTACACACCCAGCCCCAGCATCCTCCACCAGGGCGGTGCCGACGGAGAGTGAAGAGAAGAGAGAGAGAGACTCTATACCGAACACATTAAGATAAGATTGATTAACAAATCGTGTTTGTATGTTTATACGTTTGACTGGTTTTGGAAGTTGAAGCTCGTAAGCTTGCGACTTCTTGCGACTCCGCCTGCCTTCGCCGATACCCCTAGTTGTCGTTCGTTGGGAATGGAACGTGGGTTTTTTTTCGAACACGATCGTTTGCATCGCCGTCAGCTCCTTCTGCGGGTTCCCGGGTGTGGTGGTTGTTTTGTGGTGTGGCTGAACGGGCCGGAGATAAAATACCAACGACAAATGCCGACGTGTGAAGCGAAGGAGCAGATGAGTGGAAGATGTAGAGGGTAAACCGAGAAGAACAGTGAGGCGGGGGGAGAGAAAGAGAGACTGAGAGACCCCCGGAGGAAGGTATTAAAAAATCGGTAGGTACGTGCGATCAGAAACAGTTGATATAATTCCAATTAATTTAATAGCGTAATAAATTAGATAACTGCTTACATATTTCATCTCCGGTCGGGGTCCTTGGCTTTTCAGTGCGCACTCGCGGGCAGTTTAAGGCGGCAGGCAGCAGGGTTGGGTAAGTGGATCGATAGGCCACCGTGCGGTGGGATGCACTTGTGTGGGATTCCGAGAGCTGGCGAATGCATCAGCATCCGGCACCGTACAGACAGGTCGGTGCGCTGACGAAAGGGAATTTCTAATCGAGGCGCCACGGCATCGCCCAGCTCTTATGTCCCTCCCGGGCAGCCAGGATCACCCCGGGCAGAGCACTCGTACGATTTGGGCCCGTTCAGCTCCTTCGCAGGTACAACAGATGTTCTACAGGTGTTTCCCGGCCATCCCTCAACAACGGGTTGCGAACCAGGAGGTCCGGACAGGAGGCGGATGCGTAAGCTTTCGAAACAATGTTACTCCTCCTGAGCTGGGAGCACCCAACCTTCGACCCTTTGACGACGAGGCGTTGATCTAGCAGCGGCAGTGTTCGGTCCCTGAAGGGTCCACTCGTGACTGTTCATTAATAAATAAACTCGGTGGGCCACTCGTTACGTTCGCAGACGCCTCGCAGGCCGGGTTGGGATGCGTCTAGGGCGAGCCTGGGCGGTCTCGAGGGCGAACGAAGTGTATGTACGGCCCGGACAACAACTACCGCATGTATAATGCACCATCAAAGGGAACTCGTTCTCAACACTCTCGCTAAGTGGCGCTTGTTTATTTATGGAAATTCAAAAGAAAGAAAAAAAGGCGTTTTGAACTTGTCGAGCGTATGCCACCAACTGCACAAACTTTGCACGGATCTTCGGGGAAGGGAGGGCTAGCAAATACACCGCAAAGGTCCCGCAATTTGCATCCACAATCGACCAGAGGGGACCAGATCGAGGGGGAGTTGAAAAGAAATAAAGCGTTCCGGTAGTTTCGTTCCGGTTGCGTTCGCCGGTGACACTCCGTGGCGGGAGCAAGACACCGTGCAGGACTCGAGTGGGACCTGGCATCGACTGCAAGCATACCAGCAGAGCATAAACAAACATTCCAATATGCAAATCATCGGCAATAAATTAATAGCCAATGGATGGTCCGGCGACGAAGATTAATGCGACAATGCGCTTGAACATTTTATTTTCTTATCATGCCATCGCTAACTCTTTCCTTTTCTCTCTCTCTTTCTCTCGGTTCGGTTGAGGTCACTTTCGCTAGTCCAGTCGGTTTAGGATCGTTTAGGATTCCGGTGAACCGGATGGAGAAAGATGGAACCCAGCGTTGTCGGGTCGTTGCACAAAGTGTGATGCATTTGATTGAGTATTCGATGCAAGTTGTTGAATGTTTTGCAACAAGTACAGGTTTTAAATGAGATTCAGAGTGTGAATTTGTGTGTTATTTAATAGCCATATAACTGAAAGAAAGTTCTTTTGACGTTTTGTTATCTTCCATCATGGAAAGTGAGCGAAGTTTTTTTTTACAAAAAATTCTGAGGATCAGATTTTGCCATGCAAGCGATAGCAGACGGTTTATTTGTTGCATCTTGTTTGACAAGCGTTTATATTGATGCAAAAAAAAACTCACACCTTAAGCCGGCCCATTGCCATGCGATCTGTTCACCTTTCAAACCACCAAACGGTGACACTTTCATCGGCATGATTTCTACCGGTTCTTTACTCGCCCGGTTGCTGCTGCTCCCCCCCCCCCGCCCCCCTTGCAACGCCATTGGCAACCGGTTGAAGGTAACCCTGATGCTTCCTGGCCGATGTTAAGTGGGTTGTCGCGCTACTTCGCTTTACGCACCGGCGAATTTATTCATCCGCACGCCGCTGACGAATGGGCCGTGTCACAACAGTGGTGTTGAGCCAGAAATACCGACCGGATGCACTTGTCCCACCGGTGTCGGTTCGTCGACATACGCATACATACACGCCGAGTGTGGCAGCACCAATCGCCGAGCCGTGGAGCCGGCGTTTTACGCGTTTTGTTTAGGGTAATGTGAGACCTCACGGTCAGCACATGGACGACGAACGCTCCGGCAGCCTTCCGGTATTCTTGTTGTTTAAAGGTTGGTTAGACAAGAGAAAAAAAAAGTTGCTACCAAAAGCGAAAAAAAAGCTTAACCTGCTTCGACTCTGAAATGACTTCAGCTCCGTTTTCGACTGCTGGCATTAAGCATCTCCCAACAGTACCGTGCCTCTGCCAGTACGAACGGGAAAGGGAGAACACGAGATCCTTGGAGGCGTTGTTCTCGTTTGAAGCTTAATTCGTCGCGATCACAAGACGCAGAGCAAGATCGTCTTTCCGACGTGATCCTATGGCGAGTATAAGCCCGCGTGCAAGAAAGCGGCCGGCAGTCGTTGCCTTTAACGATGACAATGACCTTGCGGAGCTCCTCGGGCTGCCAGTTGCCATAAACAGAAAACACTCCTGCAGGGGCAGACCTTTCGGGACATCCAACACAGGTCAACCGATGAGCGGCCATAACGAGAGAACGACCGACCGGGCATGGCACATTTGACGGGCTCGGGATCGGGCCACATCCTTGGGAAGTGCAGTGCGGCCGAGCCGTAAAGCCATTATGTCGGGCTTAACGGTAGCCAGTTGTTGGCGGATGCGTCCGACGATACCGAAGGCTAATGGGGTTCTGGGAACAAGTCAACAGGACACCTCGCACCAGCAGCATTGTGCTGTCGATGTTGTCGACCGGTTGTAAAAAGAAAAACGCTTTCCAGCGCTTCTGTTGCGACATGGGACCGGATTTGCCGAGAGAGGGGATTTATACTGGCACACAGTCAGCGGGCAGAGGCTCCCTATATGGTACAAGATTTACAAGAGGTCAGCGAAAGGAGTCACCCGGTTACTCCACTTCTAGTTTTCCGTCTTTTTCATCCTTTGCAGCTCAGACGTAGCATTGATTGTGCCAAACATGTAATACAAGCTGGCATGTTATCCAAGCACGCGTGGGAATCAAAATGTTGTCATTCAAGCGGACTGTGTTCTAAAAAAAAGACTACAAACCATTTAAGATAATTATAATTTTTCTCAAAACCGTACAATAAAATCCTTTTGCAGTCATTTAGTTTGTGCAATAAAGTGCAAGTCAAGTTTTGTTTTGGTTTTACTTGATTTCTTGCCAAACGCTTCCAACAACAGTCGTCTGGTACGCTCGGCACGTTTTCTGCAAATATCATAGTCGCAACTTCGCACAATGCAGATGCGACCAGATGCAAACCAGACGGCGGATATTTTGCGTCCAAAAAAGTCACCGAGCCCGCTCAACTCCACGACTTCTGCTTGCTCCTGTGCAGTAAATTATCTGTATTTAAAAATCTCACCGACTCGAAGAGCGCATTTTGAACGACGGTGTGCGAACGGAACGAAGAACGAACCGCATGCTATAAAATATCATCCACTCCAGCGAGTTTTTACGATCATCCTTTTTCTGGTCCCGTGTGGACGGCAAGGTCGACGTCATGCTCCTCTGGAGGATCAGGGTGTCGTTGTGCCAAAGGTTTAACGTAAGCGTATGCACCAGTGCGAAGGAGTTGGTCCGGCCGTTTGCGAAGCTTGGATTTTAGTTTTATGGTCGTTCATTTTTCACCCAGACGAACCTCATTCTGCGTTCATTCCTCGAGTTGCATCCCTCATCCTGCACGCCGCTGTTAGATAATAAAGTGCAAATTTGTTGATAGCAGAAGAACAAAGCCTCATAAGTGATCACCGGCCATGAGATCGATTGGCCGCGTCCCCGCTCGTCGATGGCGAGCCGGAGTTCTCTTCTTTGCTTACAGTGACGTGTAAAAGTGTCATAATAGTATCACGCGATGGCGAAGGAGGAGGGTTGAGGTGCTAGCGTTGCTTGGGTCACCTTGTACGCTTCAAGGAAGCAAAATAGTATTGGATTTTATCGTCATCTGCGCGCCGAGTCGCCGGAATGTGTGTATGTTCCCTCCGGGGCTCGGATTGCAACACATTATTACCGCAACCATTACCGGTGATGCCCCCGCGAAAAGAAACCTGCACAGCCCGGGCAGTGAACGAGTGAAAGAGACGGCTCGGTCCCCAAGGGACCGAGGGGGCCGTTTTTATCTTGATTTGATTAATTTTTATGATTTCGCTAATTTGAATATAATTCGTATCGAGTGACACACATCGATAGGGGCCATTAGTCTTTTCGGGAGTTTCTCTCGTTTCCTCACTTTCGGCCGGGCGGCTGCAGGGATGCGGCTGCGCGAAGATTGCAGGGTTGCGCAGAGGCTTTTGCAACGCCATGCCAGCGTACCCGAGCGCTTCGAAGTCGCAGCCGGGGCTTCCACGCGGGACCATCGATGCGCACGGGAAAGGTAGGACGATAATTTATGAGGATCATTTAACGGCGAGCAAATTAGTCGCTCTGTGAATGGGAAAAGGGAAATGCGATACTTTGGCACTGTTATGCGGGTCTGCCCCTCGCCTCCGTTCCCTATTTCGTGGTTGCCTTGGGGATCTTTTCGGAGGCAGTGGACACACAATAATGTGCACAAGAAGTTACTCCCGGCTTCGGTGCAAAAAAGCAGGGAACTGGTAGATGTCCTTACCACGCTTTCACTTGCTTCCCTCTCACCCATCGAGGTTGTGCGACAGTGGCACAATCGCAATAGTGTAGTCAATGTTTGACTCCAAAAGTAGCACATCGGGTCGGTCCGGCTGGTGTTAATAAGTACACGCGGAGCGTGTGATTAGCGAGTGTTCGATACCGTATCATGCTATCACGTGCCGCGTTTAGTTCCGCCATGACGCCAGTCCGGTGACTGATGAGTTCGTCTCGAGCCGCGAAACGGCGGGACGTGCAACCATTCCGGGCTCCATACTTAAGGATCCATTGAACTCGCTCAGGCCCTACCTTATCTGCAGCAACAGGTTACGCGCCTCTGGCGTCATCGTGCCTTCTTGTGGCTTTGTCGTAGAAACATTCCAGGAAATCAGTGAACCTAGACTTAGAGTAGAGGGGTATTGACAGGAGGGACGGGCATGGGAGCTGTCGATGGTGGGGCCGATGACTTATAGGTGATGTGCAATATTTGCTACAGTTTGCAATTTGCACGGCCCGGCTCGTGTCGACGTTCGCGGAACCGGGTGTGGAATTTGCTTTTCGCTGACATAATTCCGCACAGCTCGGCATTCTCGGCAGATGCAGTTCGGGGGGGCAGAACGGGGCGGCATGTTCCGGGGTGGTAAGGCGCGTTGTCGTCCATCGCTGCTATTGTCACATCCGGGGTTGTATAATCTACTACGTGCCGCGCCCGCGGCAGCGGAGAGATTGTAGCCTATCGAGTGACTTATCATTGGCGGTTCGAGCCCTTACGTGGATGATTTATTTAGATAACATCACGGAGCCAATGACGTTCATTCATGAGATCGCAGGTCGACCGGTGTACAACACAACCTGACGTACTGCTGGAAATGGTCAAATGCTCGGAAGATCTAACCGGCTGATCTAAGCCAGTCAACAGCGTGGAGTGACTATTGGCCTCAACATTTCTGCACTGTTTTCTCAACAACTTGCTCTGTTTGATTTTTGACTCAGCATCTTAACGAAACCTTCGTTTAAGTCGGTTCATTCGAAACCACATAACGCTTACCTGAGCAGAAAAAAATATTCCTATTTGTGTATTATTTCTTTCAAATCAATTTCTGCTGCACACTTTCTGTGCCTTCTAAAGGGAACAAAGAGTGATTGGGAGCGATCAGTCAGAGCGTCTTGATTTTAGAGTATGCTTTGTTTGTTCTAACATAAACTATCGTTCGCGGTCAGACGCGACGACGTTAGTTTACTTTCGAAACGACATCATCGCAAGAATTGCAATTATAGCTTGGAAAGAATCATCTATTTGCTGACGAATGTGTGTGTGTCTGTACAAAACTTTTCGTGTGCTCCTATTCTTAAGATTGTTGACTTAAAATCTACTTTTATTGTTGTGTTAGAGCGCTGCTTCAACAGTCTGCCATTTTTCGGGGGAAGTTTTAAAAATGTTTTAAATAGCTTGGTTTGCTTTCAAACACTCTGTTTCTTTTATCGATTCTTCGCATGGTTTGATGTTGTGTATTGGATCTACCTTCACTTTTGTTCACATCGTCCTACATTTTCCCGCATCACGTGTCGTCTGCGGAGGAAGCCATTGCCGTGTAGCTCATTTCTAGCGCCAAAAATTATCCCTGTTCCGGCTATCATTCGGTTCGCCTTTCTTCTCGCTATTATCATCATGATAACCATGATCGTCCACCGTTCCGATGTTGTGCTGCAACCGATAATATGGGCTCGAAATGCGCCTTTTCGTACCGAACCAGCGCAATCCATGCTCATCAAAATCATCCGGTGCGATCGGAATAAAAGAAGGAAAAAACGCTGCATCTCTAAAACTAAACTTAAGGGAAGACAAATGGAATTTCGCTCGGGAGCAAGAGCGCGATC
The DNA here is from genome assembly GCA_914969975.1 of Anopheles atroparvus. Lineage (NCBI taxonomy): Eukaryota > Metazoa > Arthropoda > Insecta > Diptera > Culicidae > Anopheles > Anopheles atroparvus. Next base: position 46,110,887 of record CAJZCY010000001.1, on the reverse strand, counting down.
GTCATATGATCTGCCGATCGCTGCACGAGTGAGACGGCAAGCACGGTGCAGAGGCAGCAGAAATGATTGGTTTCGGAAAGGGCGGGATTTGAGGTATTCCGTGTCTTCTTCGCCTCTCCGCGGTGCTTCTTCGGGCGTCGAGCGGGTCCACGTTGCCTTGTGGTAGTGTCTGCTCTTTCGTTCACCTTGTTGGGCTCCTTCGGCTCCCGTCTTCTACTGCTGTTTCGGTCGTCGGCTGCCTTTTTCTGCGATTCGCGGTCGCACGTTCGCACCGTTCGCAGTGTTTCGTCGTTCACTTTTCTGTTTTCTTCCCCGCTGCTGCCAGTTTCGCGGCACTGTTGGCAGTGTGTGTGTGTATTGCATTCGACGGTCTATATTTTGCTCGTCGAGTGTCCTCCTGGACCGAGGAGCTTTGCTCCGCGAGAGCTTTCGATGGAGCCTCCTTATGGTGCCTTCGAATTAACTGCATGCAGTTTTTCCACGTTGCAAGCCCCCTTTCGAACCAGCAGTGTGAAGTTTGTCCGGAGGGGATACAGACATACATTTTTTGCCTACGTTTCACCTGATCTCTGCTGCGATACTACCGAGTGGCAAGCCACGAACGATGATGGGCAAACGGTGGTGATCTGGTGGTGTTTTTTACCGTTCCCTTTGGTTTAATCTTTTTTTTTCCACAGTGCCCGTGAAGAACCTCCATTGTTTTCACGCTTCAGCAGTATCGAACTTGCTCTTAACCGAAAACCAAAAGCAAGGAAGAATTCATCTCTGGACGGAGATGTAAGGGGAAATAAGACAACCGGAGTCAGAGAACGGGAAGTAGGGAGGGATACATGCAGTGAGACATGGCATCATCCCAGAAGCGACATGTGCAATGATACTCCGATGGTATTAAGATGCGACTGGAGATGATCTTTCACGAAAAAGATAGCGGCATAAATGAATGCTGCAACTATCGAGAGAACTAATTAAAAAAAAAAGAAATTTAAAATTTGACTAACGACAGGATCGGAATTGTTTACAGATAAAAAGGATATTTCATTTAAAAAATTTATATAATATAAACTTATTTTACCTTATTGTTACCTTTTATTTTCAGTTTGACTATTTTGAAATAAAATGTTGAAGAATGAATCACACCGAATCAGACTTCATTAATTATTGAATTTTAAATCATAGAATTTTTTTTACCTAAAGTACTTAGTTGAGGTTGGTACGATGAAACGTGGGCTTATTTACTTCATGGGCAAACGGAAACGTCGAGGATTGTGCGCTTTGAGATTTATCACATAAGAGACGCCTGACTGATCGAAGTCCAAATTAACCTTCACAGGAAGCACAATTTCCCACCACTCCTCGCTTGAAACAAAAGGTCGTCCCAGACGCAAGGCCCAACCACTTCCAATGGCTTCCACGGCTTCGGTGGGCGATCGAGCAACGGAAAAACGATGCCGGATGGCGTTCAACATAATTCGTGTCCCGTTCGATCCGACCCCGGCAGCATCGATGTTCATTCACTAGAAACTGCCGATACGGACATCTTGTGAGTCCGTTTCGCGTTCCAGCCAGTCTCGCCAGGGCTGCTTCTAGCAAGGGTTCGTCGTCTATTGCAGGGCTCGGCAATCATGCTTGGAAACGTTTGAGAAAAAATGAAGAAACATATAATAGGATAAGATCATGTTAAAATGTGGAATTTTTAGAAAGTTCGGAAAATCATTGATTATTCGTATTCGTATCTGTATTATAGAATATGTTTATATACTTAAAATAATATATTTAGATGCAAGAATATTAACAAAAGGATTATGAATATATCCTTTTTCGTAAAAAATGCGAAATAATTTGGGCGACTGTTTAAGAACGTTTCAAGTGTTATTAGGTGTTTAACTTTTTTACACGAAACACGAAACTGAGTTTTATTGGATGTATATTGCATCACTATGGAAGATACGCTCCAAAGGGAAAAGTACGATTTGCTTTACAGTTACAAAAGCTGGGACATCTTCTTGAACCGGATTGCCGACCACAGTGCACAGACCACCATCTTCCATCTTCCACCCCATTCCGTCTGCCCGTCTCAACCCGCTCGGCAGGCAACCGGTGTTGTAGGAATGTTTCATGCTCAAAATCGTGGCAACATCCATGGGCATCGTCAGCACAATCGACGGTTCGTAATCAATGCCGGATCATCTCTGCGCACACTTCAATGAAAACCGTGCGGTCGGTTCGCCGAGGGCCTTCCCTAAACCCTGGAGCTCCCCGTTGCGAAAGCTCCCCTCGAATCACCCTTCGCAGCATTCGTTATCTGAATACGCATACCGGCAGCGAGAAGAGCGGATTGAACGCGGTTGTGTGTGTTGGTCCGCGGAGGAAAGGAAAATCCGAAAGAAAAGTGTGCCCTTCTGCCGTATGCACACTCCCGTTCAAGCTCTCTGTCTACCTGGGTCCAAACCAAGCTTATGAAATAGGGGTGAGTTGGTGATGGCTATAGTGGTCTCGCTCTCTCTCTCGCTTCATGCCCACGGGGGCTCTCGCGTCCGCGCAGCCCACAGGGAAGAGGGAGAAAGCCTTCAGAGCTTTCCAAAAAATATGCTTTCGCCCCGTCGCTCGGGTGTTTAGTCGAGCAGTTTTCATTGGTTCTTTGGCGTGCTCCTCCATCTCGCTCCCACCGGCACCCCGAAGACGCCGGACCCTGCTAGCTTCAGCTTTCCACACGCACACACACGCACGCACAGCTCGATTTGGTCGCGGAGGAGGACGAAAAGCGAAAAGCACACCGAGCGCGAACGTGTAGTAGGGATGAATTTTGGTTTTCTCTCCACACGCAACGCAACCACCACCACCATCAGCAGATGCCGAAGAGAGTCTTTCGACCGCGATCGGATCGCCGCTACCTCGAGCGGTCTCGCTCACACGCAGCCCCGGCCGTTATCTCTCGCTCGCCCACGCGTTGGCCGTCGCCGGGCACAGCTCGAAAACGGTGAGCTACGAAAATTTTAAACTGCCAGACTACTTAGTTCTAATTTAGTGCTAGTCGAATTACCATCGCTGCTCCGCAGTACCACGAGCGAAAGGTGCCTTGTGCTGTCTTGCGCGTTCGACCCAGAAGGAACGAAGGATCAATCGCTATCGGAAGGATGTATCGTGTGTGATCGATGTGCTTGTGCGTCGAGTTGTGCATTGCAAAGAAAAATCGGAAATCGCGCACATAAAAACAAACCACCATCGGTTCAACAAATTTGCGAACATTCTCAACCGACAGCGTGTGCGAGTGAACCCTTTCGACGAGGAACCGGAAGGGAAAACAAATCAAACCCGTTGCTAGCGCTTGCGGTTGTGCGCGCCAAAAAAACCACTAGACCAGCGGGAGACTACCGCGACACGTGTTTCCGCTGCGGAAGGGGGAGTGAATTCAAAAAGGGGAATAAATTTCAAACCGTGTACCATTTTTGCCGGTTCAGAATCTCAGTGTGATGCGTTCGCCCGTTCGTTGCGCTCGCGGTGCACAATTTGTTTTCCCATCGTCGGCCGAGCCGACCGGTGTTGCGCAGTGGTGGTAGAGAGGAGGTAGTCGTAGTATTGCTGGCAGTTGATAGCCTTCGAGTGCAGGGTTTGTCCGCCGTGTGGCATTATCGAATTAACGCGCGCGAGAAAAGGAAGCAATAGTAATCAAAGGTGTGTCTTCGTCGAGTGTCCGAGGGAGTGCGGGTTTCGGGAGGCGGGTGTTTGGTGTGCCGTTGGTGTGCGCATGACGTACGGGGTAGTTTATCAGTGATCCCCCCTGCCCCCGGGAGTGAGTGGTCCGCCGAGGAGAAGGGGGCCTAGAGCTCGCGACGCGACTCAAACATCTGCGCGACAAGTGGTCTGTGGTGCGTTGTGGTTTCGCGCTTAGAGTCCGACCGAACGTCGGCCACAGATAGGCGGATGCACCGGAAGAGTACACCGAGGCCGTCGCCATCGTCGCCATCGTCGTCGTCGTCGGTGCGAAGTTGCGTGTTGTGCAGTGACAGGCGCGGAGTAGTGGCCGTGGAGAGCGCGCGGAGTGGCAGCTGGCGGCAAAGTTCGAGTGTGGCTCGCTCGTCGGAGGTCCCGGAAATGCAATCAACGGCAGGAGCAGGCGAGGCAGTGGGAGAAAACAGTGCAGCCACTTGTGCGCTGGGATTCACCGCGATGGATTTGTCCGCGTCGGTCGCGGTGGCAGTGTCGGCCGGTGAAGTGCGGTACGATGGAAGACGGATGGCGGAGGGAAGTGGCCGGTGTGACGACGAGGTGCCCCGGTTGCGGGCCGGGTGTGTCCCTTCCGGTGGCGCGGCCAGGGCCCGCCTCCGCCAGAGGACTGTGTGGTTGCTGGTGGCGCTGCTGGCCCTGGTACAGCTGGTGCCGACGGTGGAGTCGTGTGGGCCGGGGCGCGGCATCGGGGGCCCACGGCGGACGCGGAAGCTGCTGCCGCTGGTCTTCAAGCAGCATGTGCCGAACGTGAGCGAGAACTCGCTGTCCGCGTCCGGCATGCAGGAGGGAGCGATCTCGCGCAACGACAGCAAGTTCCGCAATCTCGAAACGAACTACAACAAGGATATCATCTTCAAGGACGAGGAGGGAACGGGTGCCGATCGAGTGATGACGCAGGTGGGTGCACAGCATAGTATCAGCCATATAGTAGGCATAAGGGGCGCGACGTCAAATACGCATTCATCGAGATGCACTTCGAAGGACGACCTTTCATAAACAACTCTGCTGGATGCTGCATGGCGAGGGCAAACAAAGGGAATGTGTACATCCGGGGGCACTTTTCGGGCGGGTAACAGTCGGTAAACTTTCTCCCAACGTGGCCATAAACCGGCAACTGCTCGAAGGACTCCTCGAAACGGCTGGCCATTAACGTGTCGTGGGCGAAGGCCGCACGCGCATCGCCGGGAATGTATCGAGATCCTAATTGGAATTCTCAGGGTTGCTCCGCTGGGACGATCGTAAAGGATGCCCAACTTCTGTATTTATCGTTTTACAAGGGAAGGTCCTTCTCTTCAGGGTCGTGCACGGGAGTCGTTCCTGGGTGACCTTAAGGTGGGAAGATCCATAAAAGGCTCCGATGCCACCAGAGGAATTTCTTCGCCTGCCTTCGGACGGCAAGTTATCGCACCTTCAGCGCCTAACTCGGGCTTAACGTTTACGCGCGCCGATCGTGATAAACTATAGGCATACCTTACCCGATAAAAGCAAATTGAGGTCGACCTCGTTTCGGTCAATGTGTGTTTTATTTTTATTTTATCGTGAAAGCAACGTTCCACCGCTAATCGGTGGCCTGCATCGGGTTGTGGTGAAATTCCCGGGCCGCATAGATTCGCCCTGGGCCGCTCCGTTTTTCTAATCTAATCGCGCAACCCGGACGCTTCAAAAAATGTGCGACCGAATTGCAATGGAGCGAGAGTGATCGAGAAGTTACGTCGATTGCAGTGATAAGCGCCGACCGGTGCGGAAATATACAAACACGCGCCATTCCCCATCGACGCACGTCACCTGCGGGGAGCTGGCTTCTGCAAGGAGCCTCCCCGCCTCTCGGGAACGTCCAGGCAATGCCCATCGTGGTCGAGGAGGAGGCTCGAGTGGCCGATAAATTAGGCAGCTGTCAATCCGATGCCCCGTGATTTGTCGTTGGAACACGCAGGCTTCAAATCGAGTTCTTCCCCTGTAATCGGCCATGTCACCTGCGATAGTGGCTCTTCTGGCCCTGTGGAAGATAAGTCTTCTAATCGGTCGGAGATTACTCATGCCACGCACACTTTGTTTGGGCTCGGAATCGAACGGAAAGCGCTGACGAACAGCAATATCTGGACCTAAACCACGTTCGGCATGACGTAAGCACAATCATCTGCTTTGCATCACCCGTCACCAGATTCATGAGCTCTTTATTTTGCTCCGAATTGCGCTCCTTTTCTTGGCGAAGGCAGCTCTTCTAGGGTCTATTCCTTTCGATTTCTAACGCCCCTCGTCGTTCGGTTAAGATTTGCGATACAAAAAACTGCTTCGCGGACGAATCTGTTCCGTTCATTTTCTGTCCCCTTCGGTGGTGTCTCAACCTCAAGCGCACAGTTTGTCATTGTTCCATCGCGATTTCCGCGCTCTAATCATCACCCGCACTTTGGTTATGCATTGTGTTTGTCCTACATATTTGCTTCTCACGGGATCGTGATGAGTCAAGGGAACAAAAAAAAAAATGCTTTATTGAAAGCAGGGCATCAATACCAGTGCAGCAACAGGGGGCCGTCTGTGGCGCTGGTTTCGCTATCGGTGGAGGTTTCTGGATTTCTTCGCCCCTCTGCCAGATGACAATCGGGCCGATTGTTTATGTTGCCACAGTCGCACTGCTCCTCGCCGAGCATCTTCCAAATGTGATTGGAGTGCGATCTTCGCGGATGACGATCGCGGGCCCCGACTACGTCGAGCGGCGGCTCATGGGTAATGTAAATAAATTCTTAAAATTCAATTGCAGCCACCTCGGAATCTTTTCCTACGCTCTGGCGATGGTGCGGTGCCATCTACGGCGTTCGACTTCGGTTCGAAAAGTGCGAACGCGTTCGAAATGTGTATGCAGTTGGCGCGCTAGATCCGAGCGATATTAAAAGTCACACCTAGCAGAGGGGAGCCCCGGACGGCGAGGAGGTGTTTCTGTCACCGCTTCGCTTCAAAGTAAACCCTAAGCTCTTAAGCTTAAACAAAGCAAACCGCGGAAGAAACAACAAACCGTGCCCAGCTCCGGAGCTCCGGTACGAACGTATTGACTGAGTGTTTGGCCGTGGTCGGTGCTGGTGATCCGGCTGGCGAGGGCTGCCCGTGCTCGGTTGCCTTTTTGGGTCGACTTACTTTTCACTCCCGCTGATCGATTTCTCGGTAAACTCGCGCTGCCGAGTCTAGGAGGCGCGACGTTCGGGAGGAGAAAGCTAAGGAGCCGAAAGCTACCACGCGGCAGCAACACAGGGAGGTAAAATATTTAACCATTAAACTCCAAACAATCGCCTCTACGTCCGAGAACGGTGGGGGCGATCGTGGAAAATGGAAACGGAAAAGCTTTTAAAACAGTCCACTGGCTGCTCGCTGCTCGGGACGGTGCTGTGTGTGCCCACGGAAAACAAGCACCGTCGGTTCGGGTTTGTGTGTGGCCAGGGAAAGAAGATACGGACGGCGAGAGGATCGCTGGAGAGAAGCAGCAGCAGCAGCAGCAGCAGTAGAATGGACACAGAAATTACCATAAACACCTTCGCACTTTTACCGCTGGTCCGTGTGCGCGGACAGCATCGACAGCCGAGCCGAGCTCTGGTCACGGCACTGAAACTAGCTCGCCCCGGTGTGCTGACGGGTGGGAGAGAGGCGGGGTTGCGGACGGCGTCACGGCATTTTCAAGTGCCGGGGAAAAACACTTGTAGCGAATGTTGTTAACAACCGTTGTCAAACAACGCGGGACTGCCGGAACGGTGCCGAGCAGCGCGGGGTCTGTCCATCCTTGACGGGGGAAAGACGCTCGACTGGGGTTGGGGGGAAGGGCAATCGGATCTCGTTACCAATTTGTTGATCCACTGGTCGGTGTGGTATTTGACGAGAGTAATTAAAAAGAAGACGAAGAAGAAAAGACACAGATACAAGCGAAACGTGAGCACGAAAACAATAACATTGTTTAAACCACTTGGGAGGAATCGCTCGATGGCCTCGATGGAGGGGAGGCGTTTGTGGCGTGGAGAAAGCGTGGAAGGTGGAATAAATCTGGTTCAGAACGTAAATATTTAGCTGTCGCTTTTGACAGCTGTACGATAATGTCAAATATTTGTGCAATGAACCATAAACTCTGCCGCCCTCTCCGCATCTTTGCGCTATTGTTCGTCTGTCTGTCAGCACTTTCCTCCCCTCTTGCTAGTCATTGCCGTCCTGCCCTTTCTCCTGCCGGTGGAGGAAATTCTTACTGCAAGCAAATCCCCGTTCCGTACGTATCGGCGGCCGTCATTGCGCAGTTGAACAGAATACATGAACCTGCGACTTTCTGACTTAGCTTGTTTCAGGTGTCAGATCGGTTGTTTTCCTGAGTTTTTTTTTTAAATTTATTTCACAGTCTCGTGTTGCGTGTCGTGTTTTCACCGCGTTTCACCGTGTGTTTCTCCTCGGTTTCTATGAGGCCGGCTCACTTTGTCACCGTGCGTCACGGCGGGGCGAGCCGATAGTTTTGACACTTGCCCGTGAGGTGGCCAAGCCGTTTAGCTACGGTGGCGGCACCGACAGAAGTTCCATTTCGTCCGATCCGGCCATCGATCCACTTAATGTGACCTCCTTCGCCGCGGCTGTGCGATTTATTAGCGCAATTAGAATCAGACCCACACCGCACCATCCACGGCTGAGAAAGGAGAGGGTCTCGGTGGCAATTTATCATTGATTAACGCTCGTTGACACGTCGTCACCTTCTTGCTGCGGAGGGGGAGGGGGGGGGGGGGGGTGTCGGGTTGCAGGACACGGCTACTCATTAATGCATGGCGTGCTCGCTAATGTGTACAATTTGTGGGGACACTTGGAAACGTCAACAAAGTAAACCGTTTGACGTAGCGTTTTGATATTTCGACGACGTTTCCGAACCGGCTGTGCGATGACGGTTGCGGAAATGGCTGCACGTGTTGGTATCGACTAGAATACCGGTATGGATGGCCAATTCCACCCGGATTGCTGTGCTGTAAAATTACGTTTAATGGAATGGCACGGAGTTGTTTGCCAGTTGATCTTTGGCATCGTAAATCATCGATACGGTAATCATCCGTTTCACCGGGTAAGGTTGGACAACACTCTGCTCGAGCGGGAATAGGATTAGGATTTCTCATTTTGCGGTCCACACACGGATCCCATAAAACTTAACCTTCCTCCCCGCTCCCCTCTCGTTCGTTCGGCTTCAGGCCCACCCACCGGTTTCGTCAAATTGTGACCTGATTTTGATACGATACGACATTAGCACAAGCTGAGGGCCACGTTCGTGAGCTGGCGGAGGAATTTAGGAAGAAAACAAAAATGGCGAAAGCTAACGTACGTAGCCTTAGTCCTGGAACGGCGCTTTTGAAACGCAAACGAGCGCCTCGGCGAAACGGGGCTCCACCGTTTATGATCGATTTATGATCGCTTTGGAGCTTGGCTTCGGCGGTACAAATCGAAAATCACCACCGGCACCGGCTCAATCCGAAGCTTCCCGGTCCTCCCAGGAAAGCCATTTTCCTCCGGTTTCCCGTCGTCCCCAGCCTGCTCGCAGCTGGCTGGTTGGAATGCTAAATGCTGCCGTAAATCGGGCATCATCACTCGGGCGAACCTACGAGAAATCGTCCAATTCAATCAATTATGGAATTTATGGCACCGCGGCTGGCCAACTGCCACCGCCCGCGAACGATGCCGCGAACCGTGCGCATTCCTTCGACGCAAGACCGTCGCTTAGTCTTCCACGCGGCCCGAGGGCACAACGGTGCTGCGATTTGGGAGCTTTTTTGTCGGAACACGGCGCAGTCGGGCGGACCGTCGGTTTTATGGCACCGCCCGGCCAGCGCTCCGACACCGGCGTGTTTGTGTTTGCTGGCGCTGGGTGGCTGGCAGTTGTAAAACTATAAGAGGAATTAGTTAATATGGCAGTTAAACTACTCCCCGCGCCGGTCTACCGGATACCTTACCGTGGTTCCAATGCGTTGCCGTGTTCGAGCTTGGCTGGGTCCTGGGCCGTCCGGCCGCAACCCACCACCACGCAACTTTCGGCGTGCATGGGAGTGCGCCCTTTTGGGGAACATTTATCAGGCGCTAATTAGGAACGGAGCGAGCGCATGAATTACACGGCGGCGCAGCGTAAAACAAAGAAGCTCCAAACATTGTTGGTTCGTGGTTTCTTCCCCCGGGCAAACGATCGGCTAGCGTAACTCGGGCAAAAAACTGGGAAAAAAAACCCACGGAAAACACTGTAAACCGATAATGACCGTACTATAAACGGGGAACTGAAACGAGGAACTGCACACCGATAAAGAGAAAACAAACGTCTCGTAAAACGATAAAGCGGCGAACGGAGCTGTGCGCCCGGTGCGGGCTGGGAATGTTATATTCTAATATGGGAGGCAGCCATAAAGAAACGGTCGCGATTATAAGTCAATCGATTGGATTATAATTGCGAAGCAGTGGGATCGTTACGACGCTTCTCCGTTTCTTTCAACCGTGAAACAAAGCTGGAAATGTCTCCTGAAAGTTACATTAAACAGCCCTGTACAATTTGACGACTTTTTCCACATACATACACTCCCAATTCCTGGGAGGAATGTACACAGAAATATCATTGACATAAGCAATACTTCTATTTTTAGTCTCAAACAATCGTGCACTCAGGCCGCGTGGGTCGTAAAGGTATAAAAGCAATTTGTTGCACACTAAGCGTTCCGTAGCCTACTGCTTGAGTCATCCATGTTCGTGGCAGAACTCAGCTGCTCTCGTACTCTGCTTACTCATCCCTGGGAGCGAAGGGGAACTCCATACACTGAATGGAATAGTCAGGAGGTTTCAAGAATCCCTTCCCCTTGTAGGAAAGTTGTCTTGCAGGCTGTAGAAGGCATCCTCCAAAGAGTGTTCCGATCCCTTACCATGGAGGAAAATGGCGCTCTTGTGAAGAGGAGAATGAAAGAAAACAATCTGTGATAAATGCCGCACTCGCCTCGCAAAAAGATTTGCACCAAGGGAGGAAAAAGAACATCGTATCGCAAAACGTCTAGCATCGGTCAAGCAATACGCTATCCGGTGCGCCACAGAAGGCAACCGACGAAACTGGGCGCAGTCGATTTGGAGAAGTTGCGCGGCTCAAGCAGACGCCAGGAAAGATGAAATCGACAGCGCGACGTGAAAGAAAAGCCGTCCAAAGGGCAGGCAGCATCGCCTTCGGAAAACGGTGGGTCAGCACACTGTAATGCTGCCGATGCGTGCGTATAGCCTCGCTGATGGGAAGCTGAAGCGCAACGTCACGGGAGCGAGGCAAGGTGGGAGCAACAGATCGTGTTCTACATCTCAGAGCAGCCGCATTGGGACGAAGATGAACGATCGGCACCCAATGATTGCAGGCTGCGATACAGGAGGAAGCAGAAGAAGGTTGATGCTTCTTCTCGATCGATCGTCTTCGGGTTCGGGCGCGAGAACGCGTGGAGAATGCTGCGTTTTGGTTTGCTGGAACCGCTCGAAGAAGTCGAGAGGTTGTCTGCTCTGAACGTAGACCGAAAAGCCTCGTCAAAGGGATGTGGCTTTGAACAAGCACCCAAGTCCGGCAACGGTGAAACAAATGGATGAAGCAAAATGTGCTATCGGTCGGTTTCGATCGGTGAACAATGTAATGCTCTGCACGTTTTGCAGAACCGCTGCCATTTTACGCAATCGAGACGTCGGCTGGCTTTGGAGGTTTACTGGAGGGGAGTAGAATAAATCGCCCAGGCATTCGAAAGTGGTGGAGAACACTTCCCAGGGAGGCTTACAGGAGGCAAAAAACGTTCCTGAAGCGAGAGCCAAAGATTTGCACACAAGAACTACCCATAAACAACTCACAGTTTCGATTCGTCACGGGCAATCACTGAAGACGAGCAGGCACGAAGGTCTGATTGCGATGAAACAAAGAAATAAAGAAGAGAATTATGGATATTTTACTTACCTCAGTTTCTTTGAGGTAACTTTCTTCTCGTAGAAGATCACTGGAGAATGCCAACGTTTTGGTAATAGGTTAATGTGTGTGTCCTGTGGTATGTATGTTGAGGGACATGTGTTTGAACAACCATTTAACCCGTTAAAGACAACCGCTATCCCTTGCCGGGCAATTTCTTTATCCTTTTCATAGTTCAGGGAGGTGATAGGACAGGCAGGGCACAAGCAGCTTTGAAGAGTTCGGCATGTTGATAGCAGAGGCGAATATCACTGGCGAATTAAAACGCACCACCGTTACCTGCTTGTTTAATCGCACATTATTCCTTGTGAAATCATGCACATTCGTTCGCCGATGATGCTTTACTTGATCCCCCATTGAAGGGTGTGTGGAAATTGTCCTACTTCACCAGCAAGGCAAGCCCACTGTGCGCTTCGAACGCACGCCTCGCCAAGAGACGCTAGCTGCACCTTAAGCTCTCGTGGCTCACGGGGTTCGTTGTCTCATAAATAAGAGACTTAAACTGAACAAGATCGTCTGGCGATCGCCACTTCCCGCTGGCACTTGCCTGCCGGTGGAGCCGGTTGAGCCGGCAGCTCTCGGTGGTAATCGTACATGAGCAGCAGTAAACGCGGCGATCTGTTGCATGATTCCGAACGTGTACGCGCTATGCTGCAAACGTCCCGGGTTTCGCTCGAACGAACCAACAACAGCAACCGAACCGACCGATGCTCCGGATGCGTGTTCGTTAACCTTCTGCCAGTTTGAGGTTGTCTTGCTTAAACGGACTGTGCGAGATAGCGGGAGAACAAGATAGAAGGAGATACCGTCGCCGCCGTCGTTCGGTGCTGGTAATCTAATCGCGTGTCGGAAGAAGTCAGCAGTCGGAAAACGTGCGGTGTACGGTGTTGCGGTTACCACAAAAATGTGTCGCATTCCTTTCCGCCCTTGTCCTGTCAATCCCGGCGAAGCGAAGAGATTCGGCTCTCACCCAGCACGGCGGCGGGCAAAAAGTTAAAATATTTTTTGTTCTGTCTTTAAATGAAAAGGGAATCAAAAGACGAACCCGAGGGAAGAAAGAAAATAGATCGACCGCTCGTCGACGCGGGGAAACGCGAGCTCCGGGGAGGGAGACGCCGGGAAAACGGCATCGATCCGGGTATCGATATCGATCCCCGCCCGGGACGGTCTCGTATCCTATTACCGTATCCTCCGGATACAGGATCCTCACCGCCGCCGCTGCACCCTGTTGCACCGCTGCACCCGTTCGGTTTCCAATTCCGCACTCACCGCACACACGCTTCTAAGGATTCCGGCCGGGCTTCCAAGTCAGGCGAAAAGCGAGCCACACTAACCTGCCTCAAAGGCTGGCGCGCAACTCGCGGGAGGTCGCCCGGGAGTTGGCCTTTTTGGTCCATGGTCCAAAGCCAATCGTGAAAGCGAGAGGTACGAGGTGGGAGGGAAAACGGCCGAGGGAGGGAGATCAATCCATCGATCATCACCATCCGGTTGAAACCCGATCCGTGCGCAGTTTCTCCGCTGCGCAGCGAAGCGAAGGAGCCACTCGGAGGACGGTGCAGTATCTTCTTCCTGAGATTGTAATCAACAGCACACCCGTTAGGGGGCCGACGATTAACTCCCGCCTTAATTTCACTCCAGGCTGGGATCGTAATCGGCAGCAAGTGCCGGGATCGGTAGAGGCCGGCGTAACAGTTGCGCGTATTATATAAGATTACGTTTTAATCATAATTTTCCAATCGTGCCACTTGAGCGTTTCCCATTCGAACCCCCTTTCTCGGGGAAGGCAGCGGCGGAGGGCAACAACTTCCTGGCCGCAGGCAAAACCGGGAATCACCCCATCGTCAGACATTAATCACTCCGCAAACACACACACACACACACATGGCACTTTGTCGTGGTAGAGTGTTCCCCTTAGTTTTTTAATCGGATGTAAGGGATTTGGTTTATGGAGGAACGCTTATTTACTTACTGACTTCATTTAGAGAAAGCTGCTTAATGCTAAACCTTTCGAATCTTTTTGCACTTGCAAGCCACCAGCAGTTTAGGATTTGCTTGTACCTACGACACCTGATACGCTCTTTAACACTAAACCAAACTGGATTCTAGCAGAGAAACTTTTTACCACAAGAAGAAGTCTAATTCTGAGATCAAATGAAACAAATGATGCCCTTATTCCTGGTGTACCATTAACATATTTTAGAGTTGCGCAACAAATTTGACCTGGATTAATTGAACAACAAGTCTTACAGGATGACCGCCTGAAATGATCTGCTCCTAACAATGCATATCGCATTTGGCGTAATAAATTTGGAACTACGGTTCTGCGCCTTGATTTTAGTAATCAGATTGCCAATAAACCCATCCCTTGTTCCGCAACAGTCAATAGAAAAAGCTCTTCGGCTCAAGTGCGCGATTAGCTAGAAAATGTCAACTGCGCTACGTCAACCGATCCGATTTGGTGTGGCTCACAGTGACATCACTTAATGGCCTCTCGATGACCACTACTTGCGACCTGGCCCACGCCTCACGGCCATCGAGTGCGCGCGCATGTGTGTGTGCGTGTGTGGGTGCGTTCGTGTGCTTAAGGTGAAACCGACCACTACCGACGATGACACTACTTAGCTTCAAACAATGCCACAAAGGCGAGCCAGCGTTGACAAAGGTGAACCCCCCCATATCCCAACAGGGTTGCGCGGCTGCGGCAAAGCTTGACACGACAAAAATAAGTGAGTTATATTAATGCGATGTAATTTAATACTTATCTCTTCTTAATTCGTCGCCTTTGCGCACCGCTGTGTCCTTTCCTTCCGACACACAATGTGGGGTGAGTTGGGATAAAGGGGGCAATAAAAGGTAACAGCTTCCAGCACACGGTGGTTGGAGTTTGACATTTTCTGTAGCCCTCCCCCCGCTCCCCTCCACCACCCTTCGATTGACAAATGAGCTCCGGTGCGAGTGCGGGCCATCCATTTATCATCCGAAGCGTGGAGAACGTCGCTGGTGGAAGGTGGTCCTGGCTGTCGTTTAAGGCTCTCTTAAGTCGAAAGAATTTGTCGCACACGCGCGCTCTCGTGACACGCCGGTTCCATTTCGTACCGTTTCGGTGGTTTTGTTTTTCCCCGTTTCGTTTGCGTCTTGCGCGAGCTTCTTCAGAAGGGCTGTGGTGATGATGCGAGCCGTCCACCACGAACGGCGTCGGAGAGATAGAGGGAGAGCTGGGGAGAATGAAGGAAATGTTTAACAATCGAGAACGATCTGTTGCGCGGGAGGGTGGGTTGGCGGTTCCCCGTTCCTTCTCAAGATCGTGCCGAGGTGATTAAAACGCACGCACGTTGACGAAATATTTTGACAGCCGGGCTGCGCTCGTGGGAACAACCAGAGGGGCGGAAACTTGCGGCATAAATCCGGCCCGATCGCGGTCGTAATCCCTTTTGCCGTCCCGTCACCAAAGCCGTGCACACACACACACACATACACTTGCAGGCTGGGTTGGAAGGACGGTCCACCTCGGCCCGCCCGTTATCGCGAGCCATTACCAAATAAGCTGCCGATTAGTGAGCCTTTTTTCTTCTCTTGACTGGCTTACTTCGAGTAGGATCAACGGGAATAAATCAAACACAGGCAAGTACCGGCCCATTGCGGTGCAGCGGCTAATAAAATTCCCATCAGCCTGGAGAAGTTTACCGGCGGGTGGTGGTGTGACAGGGCGAGGTCACAAATCACTCACTCACGTCCAGCGTGCTCTGGGCGGCTACCGTTGTCTATTGTGGACGGGCCTGTTGTTGACGCAGACAAATGGGAATACAAAGCCCCACACAAAAGGCGAACATCTAGCGCCACTCCAAACGTCCGGCACACCAATGGTGGCCTGGATGGGGACGGAAGATAGTCCTTTTTTCCTCCGATCCAGGCCCAGTGTGTGTGTGTGTGTTTGTGTTCGAGTCGTTTCGACCGGTAGGGCGAGGAGAGAAAGGGGCCTGCGATCGAGGAACAGGAAAGGGAAGCAGCGGATCGCTAATTGGAACCGTCAATGGAACAACCGGCGGTCCTTTGCGCAACCCGAGCCCGGCTAGGCAAACATAATTAGGTGGAAAGTGCCGTGGAAACCTGCGTGGAGGAGGATGGTATTTTAAGAACCTGGGAGAGGGGGGCTTGCGGGCGAGCAACGAGCCGCGAGTCTAATCGCTTTCCAGGCAGCTGGTTCTCAAACAAACGAGGAAAAATTAACGAACGAGTGTAAATTTCCCTGCCCATTAGCGAGGGCGCGTTATCCTGGGAAGAAAGGGTGCAGTCTGTTAAGGTGTTTCTATCGTACTTCTTCTTGTTTTTTTTTCTACTTCTACTTTGCCCCGGAAAACAGGAGTGAACGCTTGGTAAACATTTGTAGGTTCCAAACAAAGGCCAACGCTACCGTACCGAGTGTGAGAGCTTTTTCATCATCAAATAAAACCCTTCCAAAAGCCTCCCTGGGGAAAGCTCGCAAACCCTGGTGTGTAAACGAACGTTTTCTATCGAGAATCATTTGTCATGTTCGTAATGCAAATATATTTCTTTGCGAAAAGGCGATCGTTCGGTTGAGGATCAGCAGAAAACAGCGAGGCTGAAAGACAATGAAACACAACTGCATGACCAACCGCAAACATTCCGGAAAGATCGGTGTAGCGGTCAAACCTTTGCGCTCGCTTCCCAGAAACCGCTCGCTCTGCATGTCCCAGTCAAGGTGATCTCCAAGCTGTTATGGGCAGCCAAATCTGTCAAAGTCAGTCAGCTGCAATCAATCGATTGCTGTCCGAGACGACGGGCTGATATCCGTTTTAACACAGGCAGTCCCTAGCAAGGTTTCAAGGTCCCCGGGGGCATTACCGGTGGGACGCGGTGGGAAATCGTCACAACAACTGGCCCCGGTGCGAATGGCCTTCGGATGGCTGGGATATGTGCACATCCAAATATTTAGACGCCGTAGCAAATTGGTCAACCGAAACAGCGGACGGCAGGAAAAAAGGGAATCGGAAACTTCGAGTTCGGCTCGTTCGGCATTTCCCCCGGCCAGGCATCGACTTTTCCACGGTAGCCTGCAAAACAAACACTCTCCGAGAGCCGATTGGGAAAAAAAAGATGGAAGGAGCAAACGAGGAAGGTATGAAAGATTCTCGGCCTGGCAGCGGCGGAGCGAGCAGCAAAGGAAAAGCCAATTCGAAGCGGCCCGGCTCGGAATCGTTGTCGGGTTTCCGAGAAGCAGCCGGCCCAAGGCAATGGCCCTGGCAACCTTCAGGCGAGCTTGAGCTTCAAAGGCACACAGAGGCACAAAAAAAAAAGGAGCCGAAAGGCAAAACGAAGCGCCGAGAATCGAGAACCGCAGCGGCATCCAATTACCAGCAGCTCCGGAACGATCGAAGACGATCGCTTTCGTTCGTCGGATGGGGCAGGGTGCGTTCTCGAAGAAACCGAGGTCACCGCGCCGGCACCGCGGGAGGATCGCCCATTCGGAACCCTCCTATTGGTCCGGGTATGGTCAGGTTGGGCTCCGTGACAAGCGTGACAACATTTAGCCGGGCTAATATGACATCTGTGACGAAAAGTTTCGACACGATTAAGTAAAGCTCGGGCCGGGGCCGAAGTAATGGAATCGCCCAAGGAAAGCAAATAGCAGCCCTGAATTGAACACTGAAAAATAAATACAATTTAAAGCAAAACCAAAAAAAAAATGCCATTCCGGAAACGGACCACGAAGGCTTTTCGAAGGCTTACAGGGAGGTTCCCGGGGAGACCGGGACCGATTTTCCGAACGGTTGTGACTTGAAGGGCAGCAACCGGAACGGAGCGGCGGCCGAAGCATACCGAGTTTATGTTTCCAACAAAACGGCATAAATATACACAAACATAAATTTTAATTTAGCGTTCGGGGTTTTTCTCTTCCTCCCTACCGTCTGCCGTGCATCGCAACCTTTGAAGGAGAGGAATTTTCGGCCGTCTTTCGATTGAATCCCAGACACACACACACACACACACACACACACACGCGCAAACGTGGATCGTTCTAGTAGCTCTGCTCATCGTTCGGCGTCGATGATGATGCTGACGGAGATGACGATGGAGAGAAAGCGGTTTGGTAGTGAACGATTTTGATGGGTTTCCGTTGTCTTTCATTTATCTCCGTTTCGTCTACCGGGGGGCGAAACAAAATGGCGGCCCAGGCGACTTCCGCCGATACATTCCACCATTAAGAATCATCATTGAAAAAAAGGTTGGTGTGTCTGCAAATGCTCGATCGGCTGTGTTTGGAATCCTCTGACGGCTGCCAGAGTTTAACCAGAGCGTCCGGCTACGCATTTCGATAAAACCAGAGCAGCTCTCCACTCCGATGAGTGGTTTCGTTTGCCAATTTTCGGGGAATTCAGTCGGCATCATTTGAGAATCGCGTACGATTCCGAGAAGCCACAACGTTTGCTCGATCGTTTCCGTGGCCGCCTGCTTCGTTAGTTTTCCGTTTGAATTTAAGCAGAGCTCTGCATACAAACTTGTGCAAAGAGGAATTACCCGCTGCGTTCAATAGGTCTCTTCTTTGGCAGGTCAGAATTTCAAAAATTTTATCAAGGAATTCACTATGTCTGTGGACTTAATGCTGTGGACTTAAAAATAATGCAGAACCCATAGAAATAGAGCATTGACGGTCGCAACTCAAGACCTTCCATCGCTCATGACTTGAAGGAGGCTTCTTTTCAACCATCTCCGAAGGGACCAGACAGCATCACGCTGGCATCTGCTGCTCCAGCAGACCTTGGAACTACCGAGAGCAACCTAACCTAACGGTGGATTCACCTGCACTCCGCCGTTTCTCTACGCATCGCGGCGCTTCGTCGTACTATTCGCGATCGCGCGCAACTCGACTGGCGTGTGTGTGTGTGTCGGTTTGTTTTTCGTCTGTTTTTGGTCCGTTCGTTACGCGTTTCGCTTTTCGTGTGCTTCTATTTCCCCAACGGCTCGCACGCGAAGCTGTAGGCCACGCCTTTCCCAGGGCCGCGTCCGGTGCGACGAGGTGGAGCCATCTTGATTTCCTCCCGAAAAAGCAGCAACTATAAAACAGAAAAAAGTGTTTCATTACTTTCACACACACACACACACACACTTTCCGAAAGATAAGGATTCGTTGATACGTACTTTAAAGATCGGCAATAAAAAAAAAAACAACGGAATTCGTGCCCAACGCCTTGAGATGCGTTCCCGAAGAGATCACACCCTAGGTTACCCGGGTGGGATGGGGCTGGAAAATGGCGCTGTTCGAAAGCGCTCTTACTTAATCACATTTTTCTCGCGATCGTTTCGCGCCATTCGCGGGCCGCGCTATCGGCGGCTTAAACGGTTTCGCTTACTTTGTATCAGTTTCGGCGCGAAGCTGCGAAGCACTACAATTTCATTACACACGCTCCCTTCGTTCGGTTGTTCGGGGCTGACGCTTGGTTTTGTTTCAATCTCCATTACGCTGCCGAGCGACGAGCGACGTTTCCCTTTTCGATCGTTCGGGTGCGAGGCGAAAGGAAGGAAAACATGTTTAAAAATCCACTCGATCAATCTCTCGCGCGATGAACATCGAAGGAAGTAATCGTCATAATCATCATCATCGTCACCACCGACCGTCTCTCTGCACACATGCAACCGATCGCTGTCCCGCTGCTGGTTGGGAAACGCCGTGAGCCGTGAGCCGTGCAGAGGTGAAGAAAATTACACACCAGAAGCCCTCCGGCGCGCCCCGTTACATCGGCGATCGGATGCGATCGGTTTCGGTCGGTCGGGAAGATTAATTTTTATTTTTATCACTACACGCACCTCATTAATCAGGTCGATGATGGCAGGTTGCCCTTCGACGAGGCGAGAGTCGTAAGTGAGGAATGCAAATGAGACGCATTTGTATGCTGCTACCCGTTCGCTCGCGCTTAATTCTTCATTCCCGCCTTCCACGAGTCCGTGTGGATCCATTTTCCCCTGTTTTTTTTTTTTTGCATGCGTATCGAGTGAAACTGTGTGGTGGGGAATCTCGCTGCCAAGAAGTAGGTTGCCGACGTGGGGGAACGCTGAGGTGGTGATAAAATGTGCGATAACTAGTTTTCGCAAAATGGCTTTCCTTGCCTGCCTCCAAACAAAAAAAAAAAAAAACCCGGCCCGAGGTGCCAAGTGGCAGTGCATGGTGGTGATTGCAATCGTCGTAAATCGCTTCCCTGCGTTGCGTTAAATGGGAAAGCGGAGGCATGAGATGCAGGCGCATTTCTGGTTTAATTTATGCCGACGCGGGCTCATTAGGGATGCGGATCCTAGCATTCGACAGGCGAGTGTTGCCCCATTTGCCGCTGCACCTAGGATTATGCGTGTCTGCGCTGTTTTTCCTCTCACGCTGACGTGTCACTTGGGAAGTTTTGTTGTTGTTGATATTTGTATATTTTCCCTCGCTTCCCAAGTAGCACTCCTTGTTTATGGGTATTAGCTTGTTGACAAATAATTAGCGTCATTATGGGATAATTTAATTAACGAACGTCGTCTGCACACACTAACGCACTGTTCCCCTTCTCTTTCTCTTCGCAGCGCTGCAAGGAAAAGCTCAACATCCTGGCGGTGTCCGTGATGAACCAGTGGCCCGGCCTGCGGCTCATGGTGACCGAGGGCTGGGACGAGGATCACATGCACGCGCCAGAGTCGCTGCACTACGAGGGCCGGGCGGTGGACATCATGACGTCCGACAAGGACCGCTCCAAGATCGGCATGCTGGCCCGGCTCGCGGTCGAGGCCGGCTTCGACTGGGTGTTCTACGAGAGCCGCAACCACATTCACTGCTCCGTTAAGTCAGGTGAGAATCGCTTCCGGTTTGGCTATTGGAGCATGTTTGGATTTTGGAAAGCCCTTCGAAAGCTTCCAAATGTTTGGTCGTTAGATTCTGCTTCCATCTCCCAGAGATTTTCGAGATCGATTTCTATGAGGATTCGCGCAGCTTTAAGACGATCTCTTTCTGGGTCTACCCACGTTTCTCTAACCAGAGGATCCTTACTAAAAAGAAACACTTTTTACCATCTAATAGAACCATCGTGTACAGGGCGCGTTTTCATGATCTTCTTCACTGGTTTTGGAGCGATCAACAGACATAAGGGATCAGCCAGGCACAAGGGATTCCGAACCATAATTGAGTTTACGCCGAAAGCGTTAGCTTTCGCACAACTTCGACAGCTCGCTGTGTAACCTGTACTTTTGAGCTACCCGGTTTCCTTCCCCTTCAGGCCCAGCCAATCCGCCTGAGTCGGCAGATTCGCTGTTGCTTTGCTTCTTCCCTGCACCGTTCCTCTGGCCCGCCTTGGAACGCCGTGGGGCTGACGCTTGATGAATGCAAATCGCTGTCCAGTTAACGCCCCGTTTTCCGCTTTCCGCGTTTTTCAAGGATGTTTTTTGCTGTCGTGCGTGCGTGTGTGTGGTTTAATCTTTTGCCGCTTGCGCCGGCACGCAACGGCGGACGAATGATGCACGTCGATTCGTGCGAAGAGCAACGCAACAAGAAAGGGGGAGTAAAAAAAAAGCTGGCTAACGAGAAACTTGTTAATTCTCGACCCGAACGCCCGAGCCAACCCAGTCCTTCCAGCCCTGTTTCCCCCCAGGGGGGGGGCTTGGGCTCCATTTCGGTTTTCCCCTGCGTTATCCTTGCACTTGTATCACCCCTTCCCCGCAAACAAGGGAACATGCAGCTCCGAGCAGCATCCTTGTTAATGCTGCGTTCCAATGGTTATAATTTTAATGGTTAACCCGATTTTCTCCTCCGGCGTTTCCTTTGCCGTACGATCCGACCCATCGTCTTCGTCGGTGGCAGCCACAGCAGTCGCTTTCAGATGGCAAAGTATGATTATTATTTTCGCCAGGCATCAGTCTTCAGCACCGGTGCATCGACGTAAAGCGCGAGAGCTGGCGATAGGGAGTTAAGGACAGCGTAACACAAAAAAAAGGAAGAAAGAAACAAACTGCAAGGCAGAAAAATCCTCCACACGCAACATGATGGAACGCGAAATGGCGTCAGCTTGTTTGTGTGAGTGTGTGTTTCCCGCGAGGGCCACGGAAATGCTGCGGCGGTTTAATTTATCTTTCAGGCCCCTTCTTTTCGGGCAGCTTTTTAATTAAAACGCAGTGTCCGCCTTGGCCGTTCTTACAGTTGCCGTTTTAAATTTTCCTCTTCCTTCTGCTCTATCTCTCTCTCTCTCTCTCTCTTTCGGCCCTTTGGTCAGCCAATCGTAGCAAGTGAAAGCGTGCAGCTTGGAGATCATGCGGCCGTCCGAAAGGCGACACGTTTCATGATGCGATCTGTGCTGTGAAGTGCATGTAAATGTTGCCCGTGCGTGCAAAGGATGTGCGCACATTGCTTCGGCAAACAGGCGAAAAGGTGGGCTAGGGCTGGGGGAAACCCGGACCCGCACTGTACCCCTCTCCGATTACCTGCGCAAGCCGCCTGCGCGTTTGTCGAGTGGCTCGAAGTCAGTGCCTCCTCGGCTAAGCCCACTAATCCCTGCGCGGATAAGCCCGGTTGGCTAATCAACTGCGAAACGTACTTCGGCATCCTTCGGTCCTTCGGTGCGGTTGGATGGAAACATTAATTTTCTAATGATATTATCCGGCTTTGGCTGGAACTTTTTGCCGGGTTGCCGGTTGATCGTCAGTGCAAGCGAAAAAGGATTGCAGCGTCTCGATTGAGTGAAGCAACCTTAAATTTCCCTGCTGAACAACTCTCAACCGACTGAGCGTACTTTCATCACACAACAACCGGCCCGTCGAGAATTGTCCGAGGCACAGGATTATTTGCTTAGCTCTCGGGCCGAACGTTTGCGCAGCGTTTTCCGGTGCCCGGATTTGTTCAGGTGTTTGATCGCCCTTCCCGGCTTGCCCTGTGGCGGATCAGGAGCGGGAGGGTTCGTTCGCTCGTTTTCGAGCCGGGAAAAAGACACAAGGCAAACAGTGTGCGGTGGATTGCGGGCCATGTTTTTCCCCTCGGTGTACTTATGATACAAACCTCATTCAGGCTCTTCTCTGGTGGTTCTTGTGTTTTACCGTTGTCTCGGTCGAATCCGAGGATCGTCGACGTCCTCGGGAGAGGATCCGTTTTCGCCGCCTGGCAAAAACCAGGGAACATACAAACGAACAACCTTCGCTTGAATGCTCCTGAAGAGCACGTTGAGAGTGAGGGCGTTCATGCCGCTGGGTTTTCAATTGCCATTTTGTTTTGCTGTTCCTTTTTTTCTGTTTTTGTTGATTTCTGCACCGTTTCGTGGGGTGCTTGTTTGGACAGTTTTCGGACTTTCCGCCGTGGTTCCTTCTGTTTGGATACGGTTTTTTTTCTTCATTTTTGGCTGTTGTTGACCCAGGGTGTTTTGTTTGTCGGTGGCAATAAAGTAAATGGTTTCATCCCCATTTTGCGTTTGAAAGAAACAGCGAACAGCGGCAGGCGTCCGCCTTTGGCGCGATCGAGCAAATACGAAAGCTCGCAGGAAGAGTTAAATAAAAAAAAGGGGATGATATAACTAGAATCTATATATGTGCAAATGAATCTCCCACTGTGGTTTAGCTAGCATTTGTGGCGAAGGCTCCTTCCGGTCAACAGCTCACCTTTTCTAGTGCGTTTGTGTTCGCTAGCAGACGAAAGACATCAATGCACGCGCAAGCGACGAACGGGTGCGCGGGAAACCTCTGAAATACCTGTGGCTACCGGCTAGTGTTTCTTCGTTTCCCGTGACCATGTGTGTGTGTGTGTGATGCGCGTACAATTATATCGAGCTTCATCGCACGTTTCACATTCCAGCGACATCGAGCGGATACCGCGGGGTTTCGATATCGGATGACAGCGCCGCCCGTGGGTTAGCGTTGTTTATGGTTAGGCGCTGTCAAAGTTTAACATTTCGACGCGAGAAAGAGAGAGGAAGAGCCCGAAGTTTGGTGTCCGTCAGCGCGGGTCTTTATGCCATCATTTATCCGTTTTTAATAACGAGATAATGCTTGTGACACACACGATCAAATGAAAGTCAAGTCACCGAACGACACGCCGTAGAATCGAATCGGCACGGTCGGGAGGGGACGAGAAACGTGTGAGAAGCTACTTGCGCGGGCTCTTTGAGTTGGATGGAATGGTGGGGAAACCGAAGGCGTCTCCTCATGCCGTCGTTCTCGATCAGATGTGTCGGCCCAGCTCGGTCGATCGGTAAGCTCGACTCCTATCGGAATCAGTATGTTCGATGCGAAGGGTTACACAGAAAAGTATAAATAAATACTTGTCCCGGCCCGGCCCGGACCAACGAGAAACGCTCGGTTGCATTGTGACAGTTCACACGCGACGAGAGTCCGGCGAGATGGCGTTGTTTATTTTCATGTTTTCGGTATTATTATGGTAATGATCGTACGTGAGATCGGTGCAGCGCGACCGACGGCGTTGGGCAAGCAAGTGACGAGAGAATAACAAACGCAACGAAGGAAGAACACACTCGCGGATTTACCAGGACTAAATGCGACCAAATTGCGCTCCCACGAGATTGGAATCCAATTAATTTCCTGCTGTGTGTGTGTGTGTATGTGTTTGTGCGAGTGCGTTTGGGTGCGAAGATTTATCTGCGTCCACGGATCGTTGGCGTGGAGCGTCCGATGAAATTGATGAGGGCCTTCCTGCGTGACATGGGGAGACCCCGTGGGCTCATCAATCAGCCATCTTCGCAGGCGCGCACTCAGCCAGCACACGAGACATCAAACGGCTGCATGTATTTGACAAATGGGACTCTTAAGGCGCAAAATTGATGGCGCAACGGTTGGTCGGTCGGGACCGCGGCTCGACTGGAGCGTCCTGGTGCGGTGGGATTGATTTTTCGGCCATCGTTTCGCGCCCCGCACCGGTGCAGTTAAGCATGATTAAACGGCTTGAGCAGGGTATAATCAGCCGGTTTGCCGTGTGCTCGTTGCGGTTAAGATTTATTGGAACACACCACATCGAACACACGGAAAGGTTCGCTTTAAAAACAAATTAGGAAAAGATCCCTAAAATGATATGCATTGAAAATGAATTGGCGAACGAAATGCTTTCCTTTTGTTGAGGCATTAATTAAAAAAGGTGAACAATTCGAACTACCATCTGGAGAGAGGCTTTAAACTGGCAGCCTAAACGTTTGAAGTGTTTGTGAGGGGAGAAATTTGATCTTTTTTCTAAACCATTTATTTCGCCAATCGCTTTAGCGGGAAAAGAGCAAACGATGGACGATTTGCAACCATCGACCCGAGCGAATTAACCATGCTTTTGCGATACCATTTCTCTGGGCAAATCTTGCGTAGATCGCTGCGCTTCATCGATTCATTCGAGGTTGCCCGGCTGCTCAGCTCAAGCCGTCCCAAATGGCATTGGATCAACCACGCAAGGCTAAGAAGAAAAAAAAAAAAAACATTATATAAAACGGGATGGAAGAGAAAGTCGGGAAAAAGAATCGTGCCGGTAGGTTTGTGTGATGCCGCCGCCATTGATACCGTTCATGGATCTTTCCCAATCGCCTTCGGAAACGTCAACAATGGCCGCAAACCACCCCGCACGGTTTTGGAATGTGTGGGAAAGGGCACGGGAAGAAGAAGGAACAAGACAGAACAAGAACGGAAGAAAAGGAGGACACGGCAACGACGTGCGCTGGGAACGGTTTTGGATATTTTTCACCTCTCCGGGCTTGTCCCTATCCTTGTTTTCCCTGCCGGTCGGATGAATCGACACGGGACTCGCCAGTGACCGCAAAGAAATGGGAAGCAAAGCGAGTACGGTGCGTGTGTGTGTGTGTGTCCGTGCGTGTGCGAGAAAGAGTCGACCGTTTTGTGGATCGCGCGGGCCGGGTTCGGGGCTGCAATAAATCAATAGATAGTAAAGCATGTTAACCACAGCATGGCGCCCTTTTTGTTGTTGTTCGGCGGCGGCTGCATTCAAACCCCGAAATCGGAGCGTCCTAGTAGGGTCCTTTGTTCCTTTGCAGAACCGATCACCGATCGCCGCCGGTCGTTATTAGCGGACCGGAGCGATCGGATCTCCGTGATGCTTCTCGTTGCGTTCCGCCCAATGTGGATCCAGACTGACCGCGTCCATTTTCTTTTGCTCCCTTACAGATTCATCGCAGGCGAACCACGCGAGCGGCTGCTTCACCGGAGACAGCACGGTACTGACGGCGAGCGGGGCGCGCCGGAAGCTGAACGAGCTGCGGATCGGCGAGCGGGTGCAGGCGGTGGACGCGTCCGGCCAGACGGTGTTCAGCGAGGTGCTGATGTTCATGGACCGGGACACGCACCAGCGGCGCGAGTTCGTGACGATCGAGGCCGAGGGGGGTGCGCTGCTGCAGGTGACGCCCGCCCACCTGGTGATGGTGTGGCGCCGGGAGCGCTCCGAGACGCGCTTCGTGTTCGCCGACCGCGTTCGCGAGGGTGACCACGTTCTGGTGCAGAGTGGCGCGGACGGAGCCCTGGAACCGCGCCGAGTCCACCGGATATCGGCCGTGCTCTCCGAGGGAGTGTATGCGCCGCTGACGCGCGAGGGCACCATCGTGGTGGACTCGGTGGCGGCGTCCTGCTACGCCCTCATCGACAGCCAGACGGTGGCGCACCTCAGCTTCCTGCCGTACCGGGCCGCGCAGAAGCTGGGCGCACTCTTCGAGCGGAGCAGTGCCGCCGACAGCCTGAGCCTGCCGCGCCACGAAGGCATCCACTGGTACGCCAAGTCGCTGTACGCCATCAAGGACTACCTGATCCCATCGGACTGGCTCTACCATTGAGCCGACAAGCCAAGCCAGGCCGTGGCTCAACCGGGGTCGCGTGTAAAAATTGTACAGTCAACTGCTACTAATAGTCTAGTGCTAGGTAGTTCTCAAGGAAGGACTTGATCAGTCGCCGTTGGACGCTGACTTAGGGAAGGACTAAATTATTTATACTTTACGAAGGCGAGGACAAACTTTATTCCATACTGTACAGCCGAATCAGGAGTGAATGATACTGAGAGTGCGCGTTAAATTACGTAAAATAGATAGCACGATAGCAACAAAAGAACGAATAGAAGGAGTAGGCAGAAAGAAAGAAAGAAAAATGTTGAAAGGAAACAAAAGGAGCTGGAGACTAGTTTTTAAGCTCAACCTGCTTAGCAAGCTTTGGAATGTTTGTGAAACGCTCCTACACGCATTTGGTTCATGTATTGGTCATATGAACGAAGCCTTTAAGCTGCATGATCGTAGGAGTAAGGCCACTTGTAGCCCATAAGTAGAAAGGAAACAAAAATGACAAATTGACACGTTAGCACGTCGTTGGAAAATACAAACCCGACAGATTCGAGGGTTAAGCAATTATCGTACTAATAGCGCAAAAAAAAAAAAACAAAAATCATAAAAAACAGACAAGGATATAAAAATACCAAGATCAATGTGCCGTGCTAATCGCAGGCCGTAATTTATTAACAATATATCTATTTGTTTTGCTGGTCGCATCTTGTTAGTGAAGCTGCAGAAGGGGGATTAAAAAAGGTAGTCATAGTGGTCCAACAGGAAGCAGGACGGGGACTAAGGTGAGCAGGGTTTAGAAAGGAAAGTAGTGCACGTGCGGTGACGACTGTTAAATTATTTTTTCCTCTAGCAGAATGTTCCATTTGGCCAGTGATCATGCATTTCGAGCGAGGAGCTGCATGCGTGTGTAGATACTTTAGTGACGATTGAAAAAGCTAGCGATCGAAGCAATGACTCCGAATCGAAGAAATCGGGACTCGAGAGTGCTGTTGTGTAACATTTGCTTGACTTAAATGTAGCGTTTAGACCAAGACAAACATGTAAACAATTTAATGTGCAGCACAACATAGACATGCCAGTGGGTGGTTAAACAAGTATTTATTAACTAAGCAAAACAAACGGCCTTTCAGTGACGTGTAACTATTGTAATTTTATATCTGGCGCAGCGTACATGTTATAATTGAACCTTGAGCGCATAAGGAGGGAGAGAGCCCGCGAGCAAACCAGAACCCGTGATATAATTTTAGAAACTCTCTAAACACCTTACGTTGATGTTATTGAGCTATTGCGCAACAGTATTGATGGAAAACGGTCAAATCAGCTCCGTTTTTATCCGAGGGATCGAAATGCATGGTAAATTTGAAATCAGTTTGACAGTTCGAACCGAGCTGTGAAACATTTCAGCGCTTGAGCAGATTTCTAGGTAGGAAACGTTTCGTTGAAACATGTGTGCGTCCAAGATCGAAATATTTCCAAAACGATATGTTTCAAACCAAAACGATATGTTCCAGTTTTGTCCCAGATATGGGGCAAATCGTTTTCAGGCCGGCATCAGTTCTTCTCGGTTTCAGCAAAGATCAATAAAAACTTTAAATGAAATTCTATTACTCCTGAGCAGTTTCGCCATCGGTGTAGGGATGCATCTTCCATTTTACAAAATTGTTTTTTACCGTTTATCGGCTTTGCAAAATGCTTACCCTTTTTTGTATTTTTGTAAGTATTTCGTGGTTGTTCTAATCATTTTTAGCATTCTAACAAATTATTGGCAGCAGTCAAAAAACATCGGCTGATTTCATTTTCGTTTCTGAGTTCAGTCGCAACTAGAGAAAGTCGGACAGTCATGATTAACAAAATGTTTCGTCTTTGCAATCCATTGTTAACACTAATAGAATTTTTGAGAAAACATATTGATACGTTGAGCAAGAAAGGGTCCTTCTGGCAATGCCAAAATGATGAAAACAAAATCGGCCAATTTAAACGGAAATTATGACAACATTTTAGAACAACTCCTTATTTCAGACGGTTCACTGAAAGTTGGACACCAATTTTACCCATCTAAATAAATAGGGAGCTTAACTTCACATTTTTCTTTCTCGCAGAAAAGAGAAATTCAGAAAAAAAATCAGTTGCACGTTTTGGCCAGAAAAGCAAAATTGACCAATTGAAACTATTTAGCTTTTATTGAATTATTTTGATGTACCTGTAGGAAGAGTTATGAGAGGAAATAAAAAAATAAAACCGGAATGCTTTTGTAAATAATAACAGATAAGATATTGTGTATTCAATTTTCATTTCAGCCGCTTGGACCATCCGAAATTTAGCTAACTTTATTTCATCGACACATGCTTTGCAAAGAGGACTACGAGAGTACTCGAAACGAAAATTTAAATCCTCGAAAATGAATGCATAAGTTAGTATAAAACCACTATTCGTATCTCGTACTTCAAATCGTGGCAAACTTGTAGTATAAAACCGCGAAATCAATACGAAGAGGCGATATTACATGAACATTTGTAATGACAAGGGTCCAGCCACATTGTGTTTCCTTCATTAATGTGTGTCCTTCAAGCTGCCATCAATTTAGCTGTCATAAAGTTAACGACATTGGTATTAAATTGGTGGCAGGCTCCATTAACTAAGGCACATTTACCCACACAAGATGCAAAAATCGATCGAAAAAGGACAGTCGTTTGCAATACAACCATTTGCGGATTTACACGACATCTCGTAAAATAACACAGCAATATACTATATGATAAGTACAATATGATAACTTTAAGCTGAATTTTAGCTTGTTGTGTACGCCACGATCTCATCATTATATCGTTGGGTGAACATTGAAAGGAGCTAAAAATCGTTAACATGACAACAACGAGGGCAGCACGTGATAGCCATATCACGACAATTTCTTACAGTATTTAGTTTTTCTTTCCGGTGTTTGTTAGCCCATTTTGCTTTGTGTAACTGTTTTTATTGTCTCCACAGTCTGACGTCGCATGCACCAATAATGTATCTTCCCCGCAAATAGATCCAACAAACGATACAGCATCTTTTCTAGTATTGCCAAGATGATGGGCTATTATAGAAAAGAATAGTAGAACGTATATTAAAAAAAAAATTGTTAAATGAATTAAATTGGAAATGCGTAGGATCTCTTATATATAAAATGTATTATCTCTATCATATCACATCTTGCAAAATAATTTCGAGGACAGTTTTGTTGTGAAAAAACAACCAAATACCAAATAGTCTGACTCTTAAAGAGCAAAGCTGCACGCATCTTTTCTTGGAGAATCTCCTCACAGACCATGCCGCACAACCTGTTGGTTGCCAACTGTTTACCTTCGGCAGGATTAAAGACCGTTACCGACGGTTAATTGTCGTTTACGACCGTCGTCCACTTCGTGCGTATTTCCACCGCCGGTGTCATTTTGCGCACCGGACACCGACGGAAGATAAATTATTGAGCTACGGAGAGCGTTGTCGCGATGGAAGCAAACGGCAGTCTCGCGTGAGGATGGAATCCAATATGGAAGACGTTGTACGACGCGCCAAACATAAAACTAGATCGTCCCGGGAGAAGCGGGAGTCTACAACGAGAGAAAGAGAATGAGTGCCGTACATTCAAACGGACGGCGCCAATTGTCTACAGACTGGAGCGTTCTCCGGGAAATTTCAAACAGGTGGAGCTCAGTTCCTTTTTGGCGGTCTTATGGAGCGGTTCGGCCAACTAGCGCTCGTCGCCGTCGTCTTTGTCCTCTGTAAAGATCGCGAAATGCAGCGTGCGTGCCCGTCCACGTTGGCAGCGAGCAACAAGTTCTACCCGGCCCGTGGGGAACTGTGAGCACGAGTTGTGGCCCCACAGACGGAGCACATCGTTCAAACATTGTCGGCGAGGCGGAGGAAAGCTAAAAGTGATTGAATTGTGTTTCCTACGTGCGAGCCCGGGTACGTGACAGCATTACGAGCGGGGAGCGGAGTGGAACAAACCGCACAAACCGCGACCACTACATGTGAAGGTGAAGTGCATCAAGCGGCAAATACCGGCACGCCCAGACCGACCGAATGCAATTTCTCGGAGTGATATCACCGTGTTAAAGTGGTGTATCCACGAGCAACTGCCTCCATTGCCCGAGAGGCTCCTAAACGCCACTAACGGACTTAGCCCGGGGATTTGTGTGGCTTGTTGAGTCGCCTTTAATAGAATCGTGCCGAGGAGACCACCGAGTGATCGCTGCAGCAAGCGTGTACACCTCCTGCTGCTCCTTCCGGCCATGGGAATGCTCGGTGTGGTTCGGGAAAGTTGATTAATGGAACAGAGTAAAGTTTAGTTAGCTGCATTCCACCGCGGTGCAGTGGATACGCGGTTGGGTGAGGTCTACGAGCACCAAACGGCACGGATTTCACAGATTGGATGCAGTGGAGCGGAAAATGGAATAATTTGGTAAGTAACGGGAGATGGCGCAAACTTGTCCGTCGATGCATTTGTCAAGTGTTCGAGATGACACACACAAGGCGAAGGGTTAATGTGATTGAAGAGTAATAGGAGGTGTTCATCCGTGCCAATCTCCTGTGTTATTTGGAGATGAGCTGATCGGTAATGGATTTTCTAAAATTAGCATCCAGAAGATTGCAGTCACAAACCGGCATGGTAGGAACGTCAATAAGGACACTTGAACGAGTTCAACGGACACATCCGAAGTTTGTATTAGTAACGAACATTCATTCAATCTTGGCGAGGTGGAATGGTAAAATTCGATAATTTAAATTACGGAGCACCAGGCGCCTCCATCTCATTCGTCGAAAAATAAATTCGTAAAGGGGAACTTGTTGTTACGAGGGATGCATGGAATCGTGCCTGTAATACAATATACTGCAACTTTATCTGCTGGAAAGCGTACGGTTGAAAGGGGAAAGGGAAAAGTTTTGATTAACTTATACTTTTTTCAGACCGGGTGTTTGTTGACGGAGGCATGTAGGGATGATATTTGCTTTCCATGATTGTCACATTGTGTGTTGAGGCATGCAAGTGTGATGTGCCAGGCGAATAAAGCACTTTCGTTTCGTGGAAAGTGAAAAAAAGGACAAGATGAACTTTCTGAGCTGACGAATGCTGGAAAGCGATTTAACACCGAGAATGTCATTTTTAGCGTTTAATAGACGCCCCAGAGTTTGCATACAAAAAAAAAGGGTGTTGCAAACGAAGATACCGCTCTCTAACCTTTACGTACGAAATCCTATTGCCCCTTTTTCATGCATGTACCGCCATTATTCATCGTCACCATTCTTTATGATGGCGTTGGCAGCTCTCGCTCGCTTGAAACACCTTGCGTACGTAATCCACGTTGGAGGAGCGTTGCTCAAACGTTCTGTCGCAGCTTGATAAATTGCCTGCCTGAACGTACCCGCAAGGGAAGCGTTTAGCGCAGACAGGGAAAACTGACGAGCGACGAGCTTGATCCGGAAATCCAATCACGTTCGGCGCCCAGTTGTCCGCAAATTCGCCGGAAGTCAATGGCGACTAGATCAGCCGGGAGGCGGGAGCACCGTTGTCAGTCATTGCTTTGGTGCAAGTTGGGGTGGCCGTGCGCTGGTTTTGTCTACAAAATTCATCCGAGGGAAGGCGCCAATCGTCTCTTTCCGCAGTTTGTTTGTTCAACCGCACTCACAAGGGGAACAAACTGGCAGCGGAAAAAATAGGACACACGCTCAACCTGCACGGAAGCAAAAGCAAAACAATCAACTCAAAGTAAGACACGAAAACAAGCGATGGCAGACGGAAAGATGAACTTTTACCGCGTAAATTCACCCTCAGCACCCAGGGGGTTTGTTTGGATTTGCGAAAACAGGTGGTTTGAAACAACACTAAACCCACCAAATTCGGAGACGGAAAATGACAAATGGATCCATAAGAAATCATCGCACTCGGGAATTCACAGGCGTCATTGGCGGGAGAGATATTTAATTTCTCCTTCGCTGCCAAGTCTTGCATTTCAAAGAATGGCGAAAAGATTTAAATATTGGGGGATTTTGTTTTTCTTGCGTTGCTCGAAAACGAACTTCTGTTGCTTTGATAAAAGGCGATCCAAAGGTAGGGGCAGACATTTGAAATGGTGTAACACAATATGCAATATGCTGACTGGAACGACTTCAAAGCATCTGCTTGGTTTGATACGTTGTTATTTGAGAATATGCTTTTACCGATATTTCGGCCCGTCTGAGATGCGTCATTGGAATCCGGGGGAAAGAAATCCTGCTGTGATTCGACTCTTCAAATGGATTGGTCTCTTGGAGCTTGGAGGGAATTGACGGAGAGGGGTTTAAGCGGGCGCTGGGAGTCCGCGAGGACCGAAGGAAGGAAACCGAAAACCAGAGCCCGATTTCGACCATTTTCCAAGCAAGTAAAAGTCGCTTTCTGCGAGCTATTGTTTTTCGGAAGACGTTGGAGAAAATTGAATCAAAACAAAAGTACTCAACCACAATCCGAAGCAAATGCCAAAAAATCCTATCCTGCTCGGTAAACCGAGGGCCAACTTCACGGTATCGGTAAATTGAGTTGTGCGGAAAATATTATCTTTTCTATTCGCCCGACCGAGGGAACCGAGGGCAGGGATAATGGTTCGCCACGATTGGCCCGGTCCGCCATTTGTCGGACACGCTTCGGTGCGAGCCGTGACCCGAAGAAAGACAGATCCGGCGCGTGTGGCGAGGAAACGTAGGATTCGGGGGGCGGAATTGATGGGTTGCCGCTGGTTCCGGCGCTACTGTTCGTTGTTCCATGAGCCATATTCTCACGGGTATTTTCGCTTCGTGTTCATTCTGTCAATCGTGACATGGAATTGTGTGTGTTTTTTTTTGTTTCGATTGCCCACCTCAATCCCTGTATTGCTCTGAAAAGATGGGAAGTCGTGCGTTTTTCGGATTGGTGCGCGAAAAGAGATGTGGTTTCTTCTACCTGATCAACGCTGAAGGAACCCTCCTTCCAGTGGTGGATCTTATGGAGCGCAGACATTCGTACAAACAACCAATGGAGCATTAAGGAGAAGCTCATAATAGCATGGAAAAGCAAACACGAGATACGTGGCAAATGTTTGTGCGTGTTCGGGTAGCTGCAAGGGCCGATGGAGCGACGCTTCCGGTAAGCTTCACTAATGATCAAATGCGGTGTCCATTGCAGACGCCACGCTCTTAGGTACGATTCCAGCACGCAAACGTTCGATTAACAGTCCTGGCAACAGCATTGTTACGCCATCCTACCATATTCCACGAAATTGGTTCGAGCAGGAACATTACAGCATCAGAAGGCATTTTATTGTCAAATGAATTCGAAAAGATGTGCTTTGTTTAGCCCCGAGCTTGTCATTTATTGTTTAGGAATGTATCAAAACAGTGGAATGTGGAAAAAAAGGGATCCGTGGAAAGGTTGAGGGCAAAAATGTAGGTCCCTTCATTTCGAAACGAAAGCAACGGAAAGAGTGGTCGAGAAGAAGAAACTTTTGACACATCCTTCGTCTGACCGTTGGGGAATCGTTACATCGAGCCGTCTTCAGGTACCGAATAAATCTTTCGATGGAAAATCGTAACTGTTAGAAAATGTCGAGGTAAAAGACAACATTTGTGAGCAATTTATGATGCTATGCTTTGCACAGACCTTTGTATTTCTTGAAAAGAAAAATTATAAATTATTTGACGCTCAAGCAAAATATTTAATGCCTTTTTAACGAGGAAGTTACTAACGATAACAGTTGCATTTCGATGTGGTGGATGATTCTTTTCCCGAGATTCAATGAACATCGGTGTGGAAGCATAAAAGTAACAGCGTTTTAAGCCAAAAGATAACAAAACGTGTATTAAAATCGGAGGTCGACGGAACTTCGTGCAAAGTCGAACGAATACTGCTGACGGAACGGCACCGTAAACACAGTTCTGTTTACCTTCGCTGTGCCCGTTTACGAGGAGCAATATTAGCTTGGATCATGTCACATTTAATGATGATTGCCGAAGTTTACCGGAACCGTCAAACATGATCGATGTCGATGCCGGGGACCCTACAAACGAGCGAAGCAAAGTTGGAGCTGCTCGCTCGTGCAGTGTTGTATTGGTTGTTTCGTTTCTTGATTATTCAAGCACGCCATCGTTGCGTGCCGAACATGAAACACGGGAAAAAGGGAACTGGACACCGAAAAATAAAACAAAAGTTGCAGAATATTGTGCGAGCGAAAAATTTAAGTTGATCGTTTATTTTGTTTGATCAAGTGCCTGAAATATTGGGAAATCGATTGTGGATACTGACTGGAAGTTGGATCTTCGGCGAAGCAATCCGCCCATCGTTCTGGTCAACGGGTTGAAGACTTCCCAGGAATCCGTTTAGCGCTAATTAGCTTCCAAATCATTCGCTGCTTGCGTTTCCACCTTTTTTTTTTTTTTTGTTCACAACATAATTTGGTCGAACTCTTGGCCAAAAGTTGTGTCTTCCGACGAGATTTGTTTGGGAGTTTCACAAAAGACAGCAGTGGTTCCTAGAATGCCCAGACAGAAGCAAGTAAATTGTAATGAAAGCGATAGCGTTGTCCTAGGCCAAACACAGAGCTGTTAAAAAAGTATCGTCGATAAATGGTTGGTAGGAACAGTTCATCTTCACAATCAATAACAGATGCCGTCCGTTGATTCTCTTTGTATTAGAGCGAAGGAATATGTTGAAGAACAGGAAAAAAGTAGTTACAAATTGTATTGCACAAATGCGTTAGCTCAAGAAATGGCGGGAGAGGCCAGCGAAGTTTCTATTAAGATGCATAACTGACCAACAACAGCAAAGTGATCTAATTAATTTATACCGTACACGTTCCTGACCCTCTCGCAGCGTCTTTCCGGCTTTGCTCATTCACTTTATCCTACGGCACATTAACGTTTGCGGAATTTAAGGACGACCCATTTGCAACACTAATTAATCATTCGTTCCTGAAGGCTTGTGCAGGAGATATAAACACAAATAAAGAGAAAAGGCAGCCATTGAACCGTGTTCCAGCGTGAATCCCACCGGCCACATCGGTCATGTTCAAAACGCTACGTCGCCCGCAACTTCACCTCACTTCGCAAACGCACGCAACCATCGTCGGTTCGGTGGGGGGAAGCTCCACCAATGACTGTCACAAATAAATTGCGAGCTTCGTTCACTAACCTTCCCGTTCCTGTATCCTCCTACCACCGTCCTTCCTCATCAAGTTTGTTCGAAACCTGTTTGGCTTCGTACTGGATGAAGAATCAAAATGTGAAATGAAATTAAACTCCCCAATGAGTTTTCCACCCTAGCGCGGCATGTTGAACATTTTGGACGGGTACACTACTGACGGCGGTGGCTAATGAAATTTTCGCTAGGCAGATGATTCAATAGTAATCTTCCCGGGCATATCCAATCAGCAGGGATTGCCGGCTTGTATTAATATCAAACGTTGGAGGATGCTCGGAAAATTACTTTCGTCCGACCGGTGGAACAGTCTAGCAGGGTGGCTCAATGCTCCGTTCGTCCGTGAGAAGAAACGAATTTTCCACGAATTTTCCAACGTCGACGCACTAAACTAAACGGACGCATTAAGTCAATTGCAAGAAGGAACTCCAAGTCAATAAAATCTTCTAGCACGCCTTTATAAGGGGCAAACAAATATGCAATCAAACGGTGACAGAAGGTAGTTGTTCCGGTCACGCCTCGGCTTCGGTGGAAGAAAATCCCTTTTCCCTCGGTAACTGGCGATCCGATTCGTGTCCCGATCCTATCCCAAAGTTGCAGTGTGACCTTTGACCGTTGTTAGGGCCGGCATCGAAGCAGAACGGGTACATCTGGGCTCCAGCGTGTCACCGGAGGGGTTTCCGCCGGATTGGCTTCACCTGAAATTAAATCGATCGAGTAAATCAGATATTTACTGCTTCTCCTCAACGGACCAGTCGCCGGTCCACTGTTTGTTCGCTGGGATGGTCGGTGATTTAAGGATATCTGTCAATTCTTCCCTTTTCGAAGCGAAGTGCGGAAGGAAACACGTTCCAAGTGAAACTAAATTAAAGGTGATGTCGATGTATGTTGCCATCTACAAGGATGGCAAACTAATGCTTTAATCAGCGAGAAATTGATGAAATCAATTTTGTAATTTTATATGTTTCAAGGAAGCATGGTGATATTACGCAAACAATTTATGGGAAGCCATTACATGATTTGTAATTGAATAATTATCAAATTAAGGTTCATCCACACGCCTTGAATAATTCGCTGTATTTTGTTTCCTGCTTAGATTGTAGTTTTTAAACAAAGTTCTATACATTTCGGAGTGCAGGGTAGACAATTGTTTCCATCTGGTCACTTCCAGCCCGCCCGAGAATGCAATCAATCTGCGCGTCCCGAACGTACTTGGTATGCCAGACTTCAATCGATTTCAATTTAAAACTCATTACAACCACTTGTCGTTCGGTGGTTCGGCTGCAGCGAGGGCCGGGAGTTGTAAAATTGCGTCAAGCACCACGTCGTCCCGTCGAATGAAGCTGTCATGGTCCGTCTAGCCGATAGGATAAGTCTGCCACGAGCTCATTTCGCCGTTCAATATGCAGTGACACCTCTGGATGGTTTCCTATGCGGCCTGGAACGCCTGAATAGCTGATGGCTGAACGCAACGACAGCAGACGGATGAAACTATGTTTCCCGAACGATTAGCACCAACGTATCGTTTCATGCTGTTCAAGGGAGTTTGTCACACTCCTGTTGGAGAATGTTCATTGATTTCGAACACAACATTGAAATCTTCGAGTTAAAGCTGATCTTCAAGGTAAAGACGTGCTCTGATTGATATCTCTTAGAACAATGATTTCTTGTACAGAGTTTAGGCGAGTCTTTGAACTTAAGAAATGGGACCTAATGCTAACCTAAACCAGCAATTTATCAAAACGTTCAATGAAGGATGTTGTGTTCTTGTTGAGCGGGTTGTTTTTCCCCATCAAACACCATCCCACTTCTGACCACAATAGAAAATGAGCCTCGCAATGAGGAAATTCAGGTGCAAAGTATTTCAAGTTTTTAAGGCGACCGCAAGCAACCTCCGATGGGGGACGCGCCAATAAAATATAGAAAACCCATGCCGAGAGGTTTTGAACCGCTGTATGTGTTTTTTTTCTCAGCCTCGCAACGTTTCTTGAAATTTCCTGGAAAGCCGTCGCAGCACAGCTGTAGATGTTCTCGTGGCTGAAAATTCCTGTAATGCTCGAGATTCGGCGGTTGTATTACGAATTTTTGACAACAACAATTATCCATGTTTTTGACTCCCACCAAGATTTGGACCTTCGAGGAAAGCTGACACGCTCGTAAATGTAAATCTAAGCAAATAGCTTTTGGGTGGAATAAGATAGACTACTATTCAGAAGACGCCTTTCAGTGAATAAGCTTGGCACGGGGGGAAGCACTTTTCGTAATCTTTGTTTGCGAATGTTTATTCGAAATCAAGCCAATGATCGCCAAACGTGCGTACTGCAGACATCAATTTCCGATTTATGCGCTCATAAAAGCTCCGTCAAGATTCTGAGAGAAAAAGATGGCAGTTATTGATCAGTCAGGCTTAGCTGGAGCACCTCACGTGTGGAGCACCTCAGGATGAAGGTTTAACTGAGCTGTTAAAAAAATGAATAAAATATAACATGGATCGTCGACCTTAAACTGTCGTGCGTGCCTTTGGGATAAAACCCTCACCTACAAAAGAACACAGACGAAGGGAAATGGAAATAGGTAAGGAAGTAATTAACAGGAGGGGCGGGACGAATAAGATCTTCTCGGCAACACAACTAGTTGAAGCCTCCTAGAAGATGCTATTATGAGCAGGTTCAGGCTCACGAGTTTTGCGCAGGGCTGTGACATTTGCTCCAGTGCCGGATTGCCTTCACCAGCGTTTTTCAGCGTTCTTGTGCAAACTTTCCCTTGGCCTGCTCTGAGCCAGTGCTTGACGGAAACATAAATATGATTAAAAAAACATGAAACATGCTGCTGCTGCTGAACCATTTCTGCCCATTGTAGTCCCGTCGAGTTTCCCTGCACCGCCACCGTGGACGAAGGCCGTGAAGCGTGGAACAGTGTGCCCGTGGAAAGCGGTATTCTTTGGTCTACCTTTTTAATTAATATCCTTTGGCGTAAACTCATGCAAATACAATCGCCGCTTAGTGCTCGGTAAAGGGAGCGCTTGTGATTGACCGGTGCGCCACGGTAATCCGAACGCATTACTTTCACATAAATTGAACGTTACGAAACAGGCAATTAAAAAGTTCGCCACCGGTGATTGTTTCGATGTTTTTCAGTTTTCCTACGTTGCAACCGAATCCGGATTAGCTGTGAGCTCAAGTCCGCAGCTTCGGCTCGGTCGTCTTGCCAAGACATTTAATTGAAAGGCCTTTTTTGCGCAGAAATTTGCAAAGGGAACGGGATCGAAACGCTCGTCACCTGACTGACAAGAACGAATGTGGTTTGCGGTTGAACCTTGGCGATGAACATAACAGATTACAGCTCACTTTGAGTACGCCACAGGGAAGGATAAGGAGTTGAAGGATGGCATCTGGGAAAGGACGCTGATGAACCATAAACATATTACTGCAATTTACATATATCTAGACATTCCTTGGTAATTCAACCACCCCAACCTACTTTTACGTGCATTAAATCCACGTAAAAAGCACGAGCAAACGGATTACTCAAGACTGTACGAGTGCCTTGTTTTCAAAGTACGTCAACAAAGACCTTACTTCAACTCGTACCAAGCGTGAGGGACGTACTCATATGGGACGCTGTTGAATAAACAAAACAGGAAAAGAGAGGTTTTCGCTTCTAAGCATCATCTTCATCATCATCATTTCACAGTTGAAAAACAATTTATTAGCATTTAATACATCCCGAGTGCTTGGCTGTAGCGCACACAGAATCACAGCCTTGAGAGAATGAGCCCTAAAAGGATGATGGGCCCGTGAAATATGCCTAGGGATGTTCAGTTAATTTGTGAACCGGGCTGAAAAATGATTCTCATTTGTTGGCGTTGCTTATTTGTAGGATTGCCCACCATCCTTTTCAGTGCGTTCACCTCCCGCACACAGGTGGATCGGTGAGCATGGAAATCATTTATTTATCACAACCTTCTGCAACACACTAGGCGGAGTAGATCCGTATCACCCTCAAGCAACTTAGTACCGAATCCTTCTCTGCGTAGTTTAACTCTGGTCCATCCTATGAGTGAAGAATTCAGCCATATTTCATTTGTCTACTGGCCGTTAAGCATGTGGATGTATCATTCAACATTTATAAAAAAGAATCTACCCGATTCGGGCTATCGGTAAACGGTCTAACCTCATGCGATATTTTAAAGGTTGTTTAACGAATTTCTTCGTAATAGGAATTGTATGTTTGTTTTCTCAAATATTGTGTTCCACTAATGTTCCTTTTTTCTTCATTATTAACAGGAACGTTTTTTCGTAAAAGTTATTGAAATATTGTCTTTTCTGGTTGTTCTTGTTTGTTTACAGACGTGCACAACTCTGGCTTTCTGTTGAATGGCACCAAACACTTCATCGATACATTGTGTGCTGATTATAGGCCGCCTGCCAGATGGCCCGGGAGCACAACCTGCACCGTAGGTGAGCTCGAGCGTACTTCGCCCCAAGCGCAACAAGTGCGCCAGCAACAGGTTCGCCTCTCCAGACAGAAAACCCGGCGAAACAACTTTTCCTGCATTAACGCGAACGTGGTGCGGAAAAGTCGTGCGTAAACAAACGTTGGCCAGCTGCTGACCGGCTTGGTTGGCGTCGTGCCGGGCAAAAGGTATTCCCTTTCGAGAAAGTAAAATAAAACGCACGAAAAGGTGGCGCCGAAATCGTACCCGGCCGGGGCGCGCGACATGGAGGGCGAGGTGAGCGTGCTGCTGGTCATCACGGTGATCATCGGCACGATCCTGATGACCTCGCTGCTGGCCTGCTACATCTGCGTGTTCCGCCAGCTGTGCTGCTCGCGCGACACGGACCTGGACCGCGGCTACAGCACGCGCGGCTCGAAGCGCACCCTGCGCGACAGCACCAACATGGCGGAGATCACCAACATCACCAGCCAGCAGACGGAGATCGAGAAGGTCTAGCTAAGGGCGGGCGAAGAGGCCATCACTTCGCTCTAGGACCCCGCCTCGGGAGGGGGCGGACAGTCCCTCCCTTCAAGCCATGGCTTTTCCGTGTGTACATAAATGTCCCATGGGCGCGCGCGGCCGTGTCTTCCGCCTTCGCGGTCAGTCCCGTCCGGTTGAAGCAGCAGCACCGGGCATGGAGGATCCCCGGCGCACTCCACGAGCTTCAGCCCGTAGCGTCCACCTCGCCTCGTCTACCATATCATCGAAACTCTGTAGTCCTAAAGATAGAACACCCTTCGCCAAAACGTTAGGACTCCCAGCCAACCCCGCAAGGTTGATGTCTGTGTCTGTGTCTGTGTACGTGTGTTGTATGTATTGAGCTGTATCGAATCGGGCGTGAGTGTTGCGACCACGCTAATAAACATGTTAACGCCATATCCGTTTTCCAAAAGTTCCGCTCGCTTGATTTCATTGACTTAAGCTAACATAATCCGGTGCGGTTGCTATTCCGAAACGCCAAACTTTTACTTCACAACAAAATACTTAGGCACTTCAGCAGCCTTCGATAGCTCAGTTGGTAGAGCGGTGGACTGTAGTGGCGAGCGTTTCGACGCACTCATATAGAGTAATCCATAGGTCACTGGTTCAAATCCGGTTCGAAGGAGAGGAGCTTTTTTTCCACCACACCCGTACATTAACGCACAGATCTGAACGGGAAGAACCAGTTTTTAGCCAATCAAGTCCGTAACACAACCGGATGCCTAAGGAACAAACGGACGGAACCCCGTATCCATGTTGGAGAGAGGGCAGCACTAGTTTTTATGCGTCCACAAATTTCAACAAACTTTAATTGCAGAACATATTCTCATGTGTTCTCATGGGTCCATGTGCAGAGAAGCGTTTTTTACGCGTCAGTTTCATTCCATTGAGGTTTAATGTCCGGTGCTGGATGGTTTTGCTTTTTCGGAGGCTTCCATGAAGAGTAGCGTCTACCAGGCGTACGCATGTCGCATCGCACGTACTGCCTGATGTGTGCACTCTGCACCGATTTAACAGATAATCAGGTGCAAATATTGGCCTACTTTGTTGGCTCTTCCAGCGGTTTCCGGAGGCGACGCTTTTTGGGAAGGTGGGTTACTCTTCGGCGAAGATAAGAAACATCTCACCCGAGTCGCAGGGAATGTGAGATGGCGTTCGGTGGGAGGAAGAGGATCGGCACACGTCGAGTGCATGAACATAATAAAGCTGGTTATTTACATGCCACGAAACTGGCTTTCCCCTCTCGGCATGGTCCAATCTGCTCGCAAATTACCACAAAGTCACACAGGTCCCCACTTTCGGAAAGGTGTTGCAAGTGGTCGATGTCGAGCACGCGCTAGGGATGTGAAATTTCTGCCTACTCAAACATATGATTCCGCTTAGGGAACCGAGTTCAAAAGGCATTGAACCGTTTAAACGTATTTGGATGGATTTCAAATGGTTTTTTGGACCCCTTGCAGACTACTAACTCCTACGTACACATGGTCCGCTAGCAATCGTTACGCGGCCGGTTACATTGAATCGGTTTAGGATTCATGCGGCTCGTCTCACAACTACCGACAGTGCGAGCGAGAACGAGAGAGAGGGCGATAGAAATGGGATGGGAAATGGAAACTACCAACACCTGCCACTGACACGTCGTTCACATGGTGTAGTACGCGGCGTTGGCAAAGCGGAACCACCTGTGTGTAGAAGAAAATGGGGCACCGCGTTCGCTCTATCGCCAAGACACAGATACTCTTTTTCTCCTTACCCTCCCGTGGTTACCATGAAACGCCCTTTGCCAAGGGGAAGCTAAGGCCGGTAGCATGCTTGGGGAGTTCATGTTCATTCAACAGATAAAAGCATAATCTGGCGTTTGACAGCTGTTTTGGCCCACCAAGGGCGCATGCAACCGGGCGTCGGCGTGCCGAACTATTATCGAAATTATTCACGGGGTTTCGGTTCCTTTTATGCTCGAAGAAATATGATCCAGCGCATGAAAGCCGTGCCTGGGGCGTGGAAGGTACTTTTCGGGTGCGTAAAGAAAATAGTGAAGCAATATTTTTTTCTTAAATAAAACAATGTTGGCTACTTTCTCGGAGAAGTGAAGTATACCGAATGTGGTGAGTTCATAGCGATAATAAAAAGGTAAAAGGTAATAGGTAATTAAAATTAACAAAAACCCGCAAAAACAGTTTGTTTATTTTTAACTCTTATAGATTCATTTAAAAAACCATCATACATTCTGTATCAATATTCTTCTAATGTCTGGTAGACAATTTCATGTTCATAGCAACTTGTTTTTCTTTTTAACAGTTTCAACAAACGAACATCTTAAGTTGGTTTATAAATCCATTTGCATTATTTATGAAACAAACATAATGTATGGAAAATACAATTCAGCATTATTTAGCCACTTGCCACTCGATGCGCCGTTTTGTTGGAGTCTCGAATGCTTGTGGAAATTCCTTGGAAGTTACCATTTCCTAGAATTTGCTTTTCCGTTTTGAATCGCGTGAAAGATTGTTAAATGGATATTGACCATTGAAGCAGGAGCGAGCTGGACAAAAAAAAAAAAAACCATCGAGGGCAATCCAAATAGCGAGGCAATGTAAGCGGTAGGGAATGGCAACGGTACATCAAACCATGAAAAAAAAAACAAATCGTTTCCACGTGTTCCGAGCAGCGGGAGATGGATTTCATAAATGTTGAAGACATCTTTCAAGGGACGAAAGGTAACCTGAGGGAAAACTGCGCCCGCGGCGGAGCGGAAACAAAGCACTCTAACCAACCATCCTGTCCCGGGTTAGGATTTCACGTCAGTGAGGCTGAGCTGGAAAATCAACTC
Organism: Anopheles atroparvus; assembly: GCA_914969975.1. NCBI lineage: Eukaryota > Metazoa > Arthropoda > Insecta > Diptera > Culicidae > Anopheles > Anopheles atroparvus. The sequence goes on along the minus strand of CAJZCY010000001.1, from coordinate 46,067,426 downwards.
AATTTCATTAGCGGATCATATTTTCCTTCCATCGTCCGTTGGAGTGGGGTGGTAGTCGGCAAATTTCTGCGCGTTTCGCTGTTTACGTTTGCACGGCGAGCAATTTCGCATTGCACGTTTAGCGTGCGGAAAAGTCCAACAGCGGAAAACTGTTGGCGGAAGGGGGGTTGTGTTGTCATAGACGCAAACGAAATAGATGATCGGCTTGAGCAGGCAGCGTTTTTGCCCACGCCGGTACGCAGCCCAACACGCCGTCAACAAAGTCTGTTGGTTTCCCACGCTTTCCACCTTCTGGATCGCTCGGAATGGATCACGGCCTCGACCCTCTCGACACCCTCGTTCCAATCGCGGGGAAAGCGTGGACGTGTAACGTAGACGAAAAAAAAGCTACCGTTTTCGGACGGTGAGCAGTTGATTTCATTACGCTTCGTGGCAGCTCGTGGTGGCGGGAAGCAGGAAGCTCACCATTCCGGGGAATCGAATTAAAGGGAAAATGTATCTACATTTTCCAATCGCCGCGACGAAACTGCACCCAAACGGGCGCGACGACCACCAACGAAGTTAAAAGCCGACGATTTCGGGCAGAAAATTATGGCCTATTTTTAGTGCAACCATCTTCCCTCCAATTTCATCGTGCTGTTGGCGATGTCGACCGTTTTGGGGAGTATTTTTAAACATTACTGCCTTTCTCCCTGTCCCCTCCACCCAGGAGGGTTGGGATAAATTACGTTTAACAAAAAAAAAAAGGGTGCTGTCCCAATTGGAGGGTCCATTTCGCGCTCCGTTGCCCGCAATCAATCTGTTTACGCCGTCTCATTGGGGCGGATTCGCGGAGGGGTGAAAAGTAATAACACACACACCTACACCCTTTATGGAGTGTTTGAACCCGAGAAGGAATGTAGTGGCGATGGGGAAAGCGTTCAATTGCGCTGAACGAGGCGAAATGTGTCGATAAATCGAATTGCTTGTAAATTGCACCGGTCGTGCAGGGTGTGAGGGACGTTTTGATTCATTAGAACATTTGATGGAAAGCAAATTGATACATTAAAAATATACCAGAGCGCAACCAGATCTATTTTTTCCAAGTAGTCTTTGCTTCCAAATAGTCTCATTTAATTTTGTTTTCTAATGTGTTATCTAATGTATTATCTTAGTTGTAGTATGGATCAGGCAAGTAAAACAAAAATCCTATGTGTAGCGACTGAATACTAATCCTTAAACAAAAGATCCTTTTGAATCTGTGATTGTTGTCCATTGGCCCGAAGTTACAGATTGTTTCTTAGCACACGATGCACCAATCAGATAGACTGGATAAAAAAAAATAAAAAAATACATCAAACGAACCGTGCTTTCCGTTTTCTCGTTTTGAAATGCATTCCACTGCTGGAGCGATGATTGAAGGGTTCAACATTTCATTCGCAGCACATCAACGCGTTCATGTGGAATTACGGTTTGTTTGGAGGCCCAGCCGAGATGTTTACGTAACAGGTAAAAGTAGAGAAATTGTTGCTCAAGCACATATTTCATTTGTCCATCTCGTCAGTAAAACACGCGAACTGTTCAAATAAAAAAAGTCTTTAAATGTTAAATTTTGGTACTGAAAAAGGGTATATCTAGTTGTACTTTGACTGCAGATAGCAGCGGGCTGCAGTAGATAGTAATATGAATAAATAAAATTTCCCGCTAACTTATTTACTCTAACGAAATTTCGCCATTATTGTGCACTGTTCCATCCAGAATTCATTTCGTTGTCGTTTACGGTCTAGCATCGCTGAAGGCTACTACACATCTCGGAGTCGTCTTGGGCCAAAGCATATGATCGCAAATTAATTTACCCGTTCTTGTTACCCGCTTCTCGGATAATTCAATAAAGAGGGCAGTTCTTTGCCGGTGCGGACCGTCGTTTGGTCTCCGGCAGAACATGTTAGCTGGTGCCGCTTTTTTACTTGAAGGAACATTATTGTCCAGGCTATTTGACACTTATTTATCTTTTTCCACAGCCCATTGTGACTACCCACTAGTTCCGCGTTAAACCTTGTTTTAGTCTTTTAATCCCATCGATCAGCTGTGTATAAATACTGACGAAAGCACAGTTCCCTTGCGAACACATTTATTCCTGTTGGGGCTAATGAATTGGTAATAGGGTTGGTAAACATAATTAGTTTCGCTGGGGTCGTTTGCAATAGTGAAATTTAATTCTCATTTGCCGCAGCCACTTTTAAGCTTCCAGTGAAAATGATTGCATTTATTATTTATACTGCCGAAGGGGCTTGTCTTGCGCAAAAGAAAAAAGTTCTACCAGATGAAATGGATACCGTGGCTTCCATTTGGATTGCTGTGCAAAATAAAGGCGGTCCGTTTCGTCACACGTCAAATGATTAATTTTATTTTACTGATAAAATGCTTAAATGCTTAGAAGTGAAATTTTACAATATTTTGTTGATACCTACCATGCTGATGCAGCGTAGTGGGCTTATGGCTTCCACATTTTCAACAGTCCATCACACCCGTACGTTGCCAACAGATTCTGGTGCGGATGATGCGTCAGCCCGATGACGTCCTTTTCGTGCACGTTGAGCGTACGTTCCAGCTTGCCGGACGTAACGGAAAAGCAGTATAGCACCAAATCTTCGCCCACGCAGTATATGAACTCACCGCGTGGCGATATCGTGGCGCAGATGAACGCACCGCCTTCACGTTTACCCGAAGAAAACGATCGCACGATCTGACCCTGCATGTTCATGATGACGACCGTATTCGAGCGATTGCACACGACGAAATGTTCCGGGTTTTTGGGCAGAATCAGCACGGAGTTTACGGCCAGGTGGGTGCCAAGCGCTTTAAACGTCGAAATGCATTCCGTAGTCTTGAGGGACCACACTTTTACGGTACCGTCCGACGACGCGCTCAGGACGTGGTGGCCATCGGGGGAAAACGTAGCCTCATTGACGAACGATGAGTGCCCCCGGAACTCCTTTAGCATTTTGCCCGACTTCAGTCCATACAATCTTATTAGGTGATCGAACGAGGCGGTCAGAATTTGGCTGTTATCGCGGGAAAAGTGCAGACAGGTGATACCTTTCGAGTGCGCCTTCTCGAACCGCCGCAAGCATTGACCGGTGACTAGCTTCCACACCTTCACTTGCCCATCCTGCGAACCGGTGGCCAACATTTCCGAGTCACGCGAGAACGCCATCGACGTGATGGCTTGCTCCATCAGCATAAAGTTGTCCTGCGCCTGGTACTTCAAATCCTTACGGATCTTTCCGGTGGTGAAGTTCCATACTTCGATGAAACCATCCACACTGCCGGTCACCAGGTACTGGCCGTCGGGCGAAAACATTGCACACTCGACGTGAGACTTTTGGCCGAACTTGATCTGGCGTGCCAGCTGCGTTGGGTACGACTCATCCTCCTGGTCGCGGATGGCTGCCTTGCCGCGGAACAAATCGATGGTCGTTCCGGGTGGAAGTAAACCCTGATGTTGCTGCCATTTCAGCGCTTGTCCAAGGAGGGCAAGCAGCCTGGAGGAAGGCACGACGGACACTTCCCCGGCGAGCGCCGTAGCAATTGCACCACGGCGCTTCTCCTTGCTCGAGCCCTCCGGGTAGGCTTCCCTCGGATCGAAATATGCACGCTGGAGCATATTTTCCAGATGGATGTAACGTTCAGCTTCCTGTTGCTTAAGCATGATCATCGGATCCGTCTGGCGAAGCAGCGACCGTGCGGCGCCAAGCTCTCGCAGCTCTATTAGCTCCAGCACAATTTGCTCGTACAGATCGATTAACTTTTTGTCGGGCAGTTTGAGTGACTGAATTGCTTTCAGCACCGTATCCCAGTGTCCATTATGTATGTCCGAAACAAACCCCTCAACGCTGTCCACCGTGTTCAGCGATACACCAGTTTCCTCCTGTAGTGTTTGCAATGTTTTGTGTAGGTTTGATTCCTTCAAATATTGCTGAATTAAACGGATTACGCTGCAAGAGAAAACGAAACAACGATGCAAACTTTGGCACTTTGTTGGTTTGCAAGCAACACTTACTCGGCTGATTCGATTTCAATAGACATTTTTAAGAGAATAGAGAACACTTGCTACCCAAACTTTTAATGTCCGACGACGCGTTGTTTTGATTCGGGACAATTTGACATTTGTTTTGAGCTTCATCAATGCAAGCGCATACGTTTACATGTACGATTGACTACTGACAGGATTGCAAACGAATTATTAGAATGATTAATCAATAGAAAAACAAATAATAAGAGGCAATTTCAAAATCAAATTTGAATAATTTATAAACGATTCATGCTATCGAATCCCTTTTTTAATTTTCTGTGCAAATAAATAACTCACCGGTTAAGAATGAATCTTTAAGCCGGATATTATAAACGAAGAAATCTGCAATAATGGCTCGTTCACATTTCTTGCAGAAGTCGTTGTTGCAAAACATGTTCCGTTTCGGACTGGTTCAAGGCTAGGCTAACACAGGATTTTGTAGCTTTTTTTTTTAGATTTCGAAACGATAAGCCGTTACGGCGGAACACGTGCTACACGTGTTTGAAACAGTAAAACAAGAACAAAGATTAGCGAGAAAAAAGGAAGAATTGAAAAATGGATAACTGCATGGGTGGCGTTTCGGATGGTTTGCTAGGATTCGTAGTAAAACACTAATTTTGTCGAAAAAACACTATCTTCTTTAAATCATTATCTTATATTTTCGTTAACTCACGTTATTGATTCTTAAAATTACGGTTTCCTTCTCCTGCTAGCACTGCTTGTTTTCATCTCCTGTTACTCCTGTTTCATTTGCTTTTGTGTTTTACTTTTGTGTTCTATCTTCGTTTTCTTTATTTTAATTGTTTACCACCGTTTTGTTTGCATGTTTGTTCTGTTTTGCTTTTTTATCATTGTTCTCCTTCTCTGTTTCCTAACATCATGTTTACGACGGTCGAGTTCCTCCTCTACACTGTGTTATCGCATACACCCAATGTCGTATTAATTCTCGTTTGCCATTCTTCTGCGCGCTGCTATCGCTCGCTCGCTCACTATGTTCTTCGTTTATTAATATCAAAATGAGTTCTATACTCTTAACATTTTCCTTTTGTCCAGTTGCTTTCTTACGGTTTTTTGTTATTACTTTTTTATAATTTATGTAACAGTTTATTTTTTGATTATAACAAACAACATTAGGAATTACTTTTTTTCTTAATTGTTTTCAATATTTTTTTCATGCTCGCATTCCTCGTCTCACACACACTCTCTCGCTCAATATCCCTTTCTTTCCGCTTACCTAGCAACCTCGTCCGGATTGCTTGCGTGACTCGTGCTCGTGAACACGATTTTTCCAACTTTTGTTGTTTTATTCTTGTTCTGTTGTTTCTCTGGCTAACTTCTTTTTTTTCTCCTTGTTCGTTTAGAGAAGTAACAGTTTGCTTCTGTCTTCGAGGGAAAGGTCAGTTATTAGTTGCGTTATAAATGTGCATGTAGGTATTCCAGTGTTTTTTTTTTTTTGTGAGCGTTCATAAAATCGATAATCGGTATGTTTAACGTTGTTTTTTTTCTTCTAACGAATGTAAGTGTTTTCATGTTGTTTAGCTTTGTTCATTAGCAACTCTGTTCGAGTCGATGAGTTTTTCCTCGTTTTAATCCGCGATTAATTATTTAAATTAGTTAAACACTGCCTTGACATAGATTTCATTTTTCATGCTTTAGGGAGACACAGCATAAAAGTTGAAACAACCGATTGTCATAGTTCATAAATGTCGTTTTGTGTGGGAGTGTGTGTGTGGGTGTGCAAGCTTTTCATATGGATTTGTAGCAACTATCAGCATGTGTGTGTGTGTGTGTGTGTGTGTGTGTGTTAGTTTGTGTGTTGTCCAGTGTATTTCTCTTCGGCTGTTAATTCGTTTACTTTTAGCAATTCTCGCTGCAGCTATGCTCGGAAACTTGACGAAACCAAAGAAAATGAATCCCAATTGACAGAATGAAACCCAGAGCGGGGATTGAAAACTAGCCAGAAGTGACAATTAGCTTTAGTTTCATGGTACATGCATTCGTTATACGTAAGGGTGACGGTTAGTACAATGTTATCGCTTCTTTAGCTCGTGCGACCGTTGTCTCGCGTAAGGAAAGTTGATATTTGTTTTAACATCTCTGGTATCCGCGTGTCACAAAAGTACGATCATTGTGCTGCATTCGCAGGCACATGCTGGGAGCTTGTTTAGATGATTTTCTATGTATATGTTACTCGTTTTGAATAAAATTTTAATATGTGTTAATACGTTACAGGCAGTGATTTACCTCCCTTTTTGCATACCATACGCGAGTCGTTACGGAATTACTATTTCTGTACCGTCACCCATACAATAGTATTGAACTCCAATGCATGCAGCTCAAACAAGAATTGTTAATAAACAAGGAATTGAGCATTGCTTGATAGAAATTAATCTCTTCATGCTGTACACATGCTGTTATCTGCCTTCTTGGGCATATGCATCTAGATTGGAAGCCTATACGGTTTTAAATAGTGGAACCAACACTTTGCTGAAAAACAGAAATGATTATTGCTTCAACTAATTTATTTCAACACCAATAAGTCACTACGAAAATTCTAAACGAAGCAATCAGCTATGGAACCGGGGTTAAAAGAAATCTTAAGCTTCACCGGATCTCTCTCAACAGCAGAGTCATGGGTATAGGAGCGAATCATAATGAAAAGTGGAAGGATCGAGTCGTTTGGCTGGCCAGCTTTATCGGCTGGAGAAATCACATCCCCTATTTAGATATATGAAACCAATTTACTTCCATCTTGTGTCTGATAAAATATCCTTCTTCTGTTGAGCGTACAGCTCAACCGATGCCGTTAGTGTTGCTACCGCTGGAAGTTCTTCTTCGCAATATCGTAACATTGAACAAATATTTCGTTCGGTGCGTATGGGAATAGGGCGTCCTATGGTTTCATTTTTCGTTGATAATTTGTCGGTAAGTCGGAGTCTGCAGATGAGTCGGTCGTGTTCCATTGTTGTGCCGTCGCGTCCACAGTCAATCGTATCGGTAGTTAAGCGCGCAAGAAAAATTGCATTATTTGCTTACGATTTCCTTTTTGTATATTTTTTTTTCTTGTTAAAAATATTCACAGTCGGGGAGTCGCGTTTCCCTTTTCACGTAATGTGTTTCCCCCACGAAACAGAACGGGTGATAACCGAAGTAAAGATGTGGTAAAAGTATGTTGCTTGTCCATAACGCTGCATGCACTAGCACCAGCACTCCAGCACGTCACCTCGCAGACCCTCTGTATACCTGACTCTTTCTTTAAGTTTTATCACTGGTTTACTGCCGTATTACAATGTTCCGTTAAAGATGACGCTTATTTGTTAATGATTCCTTTTCCACTCTAATCGACCCTGCATTGTTCGCTTATTTATGCATTTCCGTGCAAGTGTTTCGCTTCCTACTACCATTACGGTTGCCCACGTGCATGCTTTATATGTTTGTTGTAGCCATTCGCCATTGTGTTTTTCATTTTACATTATTTTTTAGTAACCTTGCTGAGCCAGTACTTGTTTAGCAGTAGTTTTCGCTTGTTTTACTTTGCCTTTGTGCTGTATTATCTCTTTGTTGAAGGTTTCCTCGCGGTCTTTGCTTAATAAGTGGACGCATACATTCTTCGTTACGATTAATTTTAGTTTTGGGTGTCTTCCTTTGCTGTATTTTGCCTTTTTTGTGTAATGAGTTATTGAGTTATTTCATTTTGCCTAATTCTGTTTAATTATTTCGTTAACCATACTGTTTCTGGCCTCATTAGCTTCGCAACTTATGTTTTCTGTTAAAATGTTTTTTTTTTCAAGTTTATTCTTTACTTTACTTTACACACACATTGAATACATGATTAATCGTTTATGATTAGGGGTGTTGTTGTATTTTGTTTGTTTTTGTTCTGTATGTTTGCACAACGCCGTTCCTCCCTTTCATTGCAGTTTGTAATTGTCAACAGGTGTGATTGCATGAGTTAAAGTTTTCCCTTTTTTTCTGCTTCTATTTGCATGATGTCTTATTTTGTGTGTTTAATGTAAATTTAGTTTGAATTTTAAGGTTCATATCGTTTTATCGTCGCTTTTCACGGGCGATACTTTCTTTTTTTTCGATAAGCGCAAAGTAAAAGTAAATTATGACACTGTGGCAGCAATATACTAAATGGGACAGAATTCAATAAAAATATACACATTGTTCGTCACGTTGGAATATTGATGCAGTTGTTGAAAGAATTCTGGATGAAATGAAAATGAAACAAACAACAAATGTCGAGAGTTACGGTCCAATACACACAATGGATGCACAAAATGCCTCGATTTGTTCTATGTTTCGTTCTCTCTGTCTTTAGTTTTGATGTTCGTTCAATTTCCCATAAGACACACGGTAGTTTTACTCAATGCGGTGCGCTTCTTTGATTCACATTATGAACATTCATCCACTCAGCCGGATAGAAGTTTCGGTTGCTTCTTGTTTACGTCTGTTTGATAGTGTTGCGGAGTAAAATGTGTTCACATAGGTAGTGGTAGTGTTCTTGTTAATGTGATTATTCTGAATGCATGGATTCGAGAGAGAGTGTGTTCCTTCTGTCTGCAGCGTTTCACTTTCCTCATTCTAATCTCATGTGATCCTTGAAAATGTATATCGATATTTTCATCTACACAATGCACATGTCTATTACTTCACGTAATATTTTTGTTTATTTTTTCTTTTTTGTTAAATTTTCGTACCTTTTCCATATTAATTTTGTTAATTTCTAATAACTATTTCGTACAAATATATAAAAACAACATTTCCTCATTTTTTTTTGGGATTTTAGTCATTATTTTATGTTACAAATTCTTTATGTTATTTTACTTCCCGTTGCCATTCACTTTTTTCTATTATTTAAATTTATTTTTACTAGCGTTCAGTATGTATTCAGTTAATATGGTATGCGATCTTGCTGTTCTGTTTCTTGTCGATGCCGTGGTCAGTGTTGGTGATGCGGGTATTCTCGAGTGAATGCGTATGTAAGGTTTATGTTTTTTGAGGGGAGCTGAGATTCGAATTGTTATGATCTGTGTGAGTAGCAGCGTCGCGGTGGTGGACAACATACCGAGCCATACCGATGAAATGTTGGAATTAGGTGTACTCCAAGGATAAATGGTTGATTTATTTTGCATTTAGTTATTTTGTATTGTGTTGTTTGCTGCTCTGCTTTATACCCTTCCCGTAGTTTCCTTTGCCCGCCTTTCCTTTTTTGTTTGGTAAATTGTATTAGATATTTCCTAGTTTTTTTTTCTTGTTTGCTATTTATTCCCCTCCTTGCATTAGCCGAGGTGCAGTTATTAGTACGTTTATTAGTTTATCTTCACATACACATGTTATACTGTTTATTCTTTTTGTTTGTTTTGCTTCCTCCGCCAGCTTGCTCCACTATCTGCAGCGTCCTTTGCTAGATTGAAATATCGTTAAAAAGGGTTTACTGTGGTTACTTATTTCTCGTTAGTTACCGGTATTTGCTTTCGTATAAAATGAACCTACAAATAAAACTCGCCCCGTTCTCCCGCCGCATGTTTCTAGCATCGCGCAATCGCGACCCGGCAGCCCTTCGGTTCGTTTGTTACTTCGCACAAACGACAGCCACACACGCGCGCACATATCTGTCTCTCTGTGCCGTGGCCGCATGGTTGCGCATGTGTGCGTCGGATGTGTTCGTGCGAGCATGGATGTGTTTGTTGAGAGTGTGCAATGCTGCCCCTTGCCCGCGTTTCGGATCGGAAGGGTGCAGTGCAGCTGGCTAGTGTTCTGTTTAGTTGCTTCCCCAATGTAGACTACTGTGCCAACCGTTGCATACCGTTGGACTGGAAGTTTTATGCACCGACCACATGGTGGATGACAGTCGGCAGGAGGAGGCGGCACGCGTTCGCTTCGATTTCTTCTGCCAACCTCGCCCATTCGGCCTAACACCGCGGTCAAATTTGTTCGTAATTTTAAGTGTTATGAAATCTTGTGTCGCATCCTTTAGTGCATCGTTTTTTAACCTGTCGTCGTGTTTCTCACTCTCCTCCCTGTTTTCCCGCGGGTACCTCTTTCCGTCTGCAGTGGAGAAAGGAGTGGGTTCCTGCCTATTTTTGGGGCACGCATCCGCCCACGCGCTTTCAATTACAATATTTTATTTATCTACTGTTAGTTCAATTGTCGCCGTCGCATTCGAAGGGTCGCAGCATTCGTGGGTGCGGACGATGCCACCGCCGGCATGCTCCGAGTGTTACATGCGTTACGTGTAGCCGTTGGACGAGCCGGAGCAACGTGACGTCTTGTCGGGTCGGGAGTGTGATGGTGGTGGAAGGAGGAGGAAGGGGCGTCTAGCGCCTGGTGTTGGCATAGCCCGGCACGCACAGCAGCGTGAGCAGAAGGTAGCAATAGTCGCACGGATAGTAGTAATAGATCGAGCAGCAGTGCTGCGCCTCCAGGAGGTGCTGGCAGAGGCTGCACGCGCCGCCACAGTCGCGGTCACCGAGGGCCACTTTGCCTGGCCGGTCCGTGGCCTGGGAGGAGCCCCAAGCCTGCGGCGACGGAGGCAGCATGCCCGGCATCGTCACTCATTGCTATACGCTGTCGCCGCTGGAGAAGCGCTCGCAGTTGCTCATGAACAGGTCGTCGTTCAGGTCGTCCGTGTCGATCAGCGTGTCGTTAATGCAGACGTGCGGCGGCACGCTGACGGGAGGCAGCGGGGCCGGGGGTATATGCATCGGCTCGCCGTTGTTGATGCCGTGCAGGCTTCCCGAGAGGCTACCGCCACCCTGCAGATGGCGCCGGCTCGATCCGAGACCTACGGAGACAACAGAGCGCCAGTTAGTCAAGGGTACCTGCACTTCAGGTCTCTGCTGGTGGGTGGCACCGATCGGTTGGACTATTTACTTATACCGGTTGCACTGGTCGTCGAGTCGTAGTGGGCGGCGTTCCTATGCAGACCCAGCTGTCTGTGATGTCTGCGTTTTCTTTTTCGATGACAGAGAGTGCAGAGGAGACAGATTAGGAACGAGGCGGCGGCTATGCAGGATATTATTAAGGCGCCGTGATCCTCCTCGGGGATTATGGTGATGCCTGCAGTGTTGGGTGCGGAAACGGAAAACGGAAACGGGATCGACAAAACCAACAAGATCGATACGGAGCGGTCGGGTTGATCGGAAGGTGTTTGCAGCGCACGAGGAAAGTTTGGCAGAGGCAATCATAGACAGTGGAAGGAAGGCAATGAAGTTGGGGGATGGGGTGGGGGGGGGGGGGTATTGGTTGAATAACGGACGTTGAGGGTGGAAGAAGGAGAAATCGAAACATTCCATTAGTAACGGTTAGCTAGGAGGCGTCGCAGGATTAATGCATAATATGCTTTTTTGATATGTGAAGGTATGGGATTGAGCAGTTTGTAGAATACACATCAGCCTCACGTGTGTGTGTGTTTGTGTGTGTATGAGCGTGAAAAAAAACGTTCGAAGTAGTACGTTCGTTGTTGAAAGTGTGCGCTGAGAAGACATTTCCGGTGAGAAAGCGTGTTTTGCGTTGTTACTGTGTGAAGGTGAGTCGTGTTGATGCCATCATTAGATACGTCTGGATCGTAAGAGAGCAAATGCCTGGCTGTGTTCGAAACGATATGATTTTCCGAATCCGGGAAAACTCATTCTTTCAACTAACTAAGCCATACAAACGCTCTTCAAACATTTGAGACACAAGGCGTATCGAATGTATTTCCTCTGTCTACGAATGGACAGTGAGTAATGGGAGTAAACTTCTTCGCTATACGTTCTAACCTAACCGCGGTTGGTAGGTAGATGTTTTATGATATATCAGTGGCGTGTATGGTGATTGCATTTGGATAGGGTGAGATAATAATGTGTTCAAGCTCTTATATTAATTAATTTCAACGACAAAGAACGATTATGTATGTTTTGAGATGAGTCGAACCTCAGTTCATAATGTTGGGTAATAATTGAATGCGTTTAAAAGATGTCTCAAAAAATAGAATGAGAATTGGGAATAATGCTCAAATATAGAACAAAACTTAAACGAAACGTAATTCTCAAAAATAATACAAAAAATCAATAATACAAAAAAAACGAAACAGTTTTTTAACTTTACAAAAGAAAACATACAATAGATGAAGAAATTAGGGAGCTGCAAAAGAAGGAATCGCAGCTGCTACTTCACCAAATTAACGCACACGTCTTCGTACTGGGGGACACTCTAGCCGAGGAGCATTGCAAGGACAAACCAATTGGTAAAATGAACAGAAACGAACGTCAATGGCATGGAACGAAACGATTACGACGGGGTAAAAAAGAAGCGACATATGTGAAGAGGAAGCAATTGTGAAAGGCCGTCCCTTTCGGTCTCGTTTCGTGGACGGTAGAAAGGTTAGCGGCGGTTGTCCAACGGATTCGTATCGCGGGACGATTGCTGACAACGATGATTGGCTCTACTCTAAGGTGTAAAGTAGCGGAACATGATAGATAACTCTTTCCTTCAGTGGTTTGTATCGCTACTTCTAATGACTCAAGCTCATTAAGAACAGGGAAAATGTGTGAACGAATGCGACGAAACGAGGAACGTAACCGGCATGCGTGCTGTGGAACATACTACAGTCAAACAAGAAAGATAAAACATCGCCATTCCAAAGAAAGAACTGAAGGTAGGCAAAGCAGTAATAGAAGCTAGGGGTGTATGTTACGTGGAGCGTGTGAAGAAATTCAAACTAAGCGCAAATACAGATTAGACAGTACTTTGTAAAATAGACAGATGCCTAAGAGAAGGTGGAAGAAACTCACTTGGATCAGATTAGGATTAGTCGGCATTTCGTAGTAGTAGTAGTAGTAGTAGTAGTGTGTATTGAGCGTGTGGAAACTTTGAATGCCATTTTGTATGCAGTACTTGTTACACGATTATGGTATGTTTCGTCTGAGAGTCGCGTCTATTGTTATAAAACCCTAGAGCTCGCCCGTCGTTGAGCCAGGACCCGTCGGTTTGGCAGCCGCCACGGTCCAACCTTTCGAATGCCGCCCATCTTCCACGAATTGGACAATTGCCCACTTTCGCATGCCCAGGCCAGACAAATATATAGTCTAAAATACACGCACCAACACATATCACATAACACAGAGTGTGCGAATCGTTTGGCTTCGCACACGTCATTTGAAACACACTTGTTAGTCGTTCACTAGTTCAAGAATTCCGTCCGGACCTCGGTCCGGCTCTACTTGTATGACAATTCTATTAGTTGGTTAGAAAAATAACGTTCACAAACGCTAAGACATTTCCTATATAGTTGAGTAGTTCTGGACAAAGTTAGTAGGCGATTTCCTAGCACGAAGATAGTTTATGGTGCTTGGCTCGAGCACTTCTCCATGATGCACAGAAAGTAGTAGCACTTTATCCGTACGATTATCCCTTTTCCGGCCAAGAAAGTGTAAAATCGTCTTTGTCTCATGTAAAGTAACAGTTTCCTCGGCAAATGGCTTAGTGGAGCAGCATACGAAAGAACCAAGCCGCTAGCAGCAGGGTGGTGGAAGTAGGCAACGCAAGGTTTGATGCTTTACCTGCGCCGTAGGCCACATCGTGAGTGTCACGTGGAGTTTACAGTCGAAGTGTGTGCGTGTGTGTGTGTGAATTAGTTGAAGTAGTTGTTGAAAGTGAACAGCAACGGAATCATTCATATAACAAGATAGAGTCATTCGTGAAGTCATTTCGGTGAAGGTAGTTTTAAAAGTAGGTGTAGAAACATTAGTAGAGAAAGTAGAAGTGGAAGATATTGAGACGACATTTGGAAAAGAAAGAAAACAAGAAAAGATAGAGATGAGATTTTGCAATTTACATCGATTTTGGTTTGTTATGTCGATGGGAGAGATGATAAAGTATTTCTTTTTTTTTTTGTATGATTGTGACACGCATTGAAATGTGTTCAAAGTTAGGGATATTTCTTCATCTTTTGCGTAAAGAACATGCGTTGTGAAAAAATATCCTTCAGTTGCACATTTCAAATGGAGTCTTACACATTTAAAAACACATTGTATCTTTTTCACAATAAGATAGTTTGTAACACATATATATGTTTATATTTAAAAAATGATGATGATTGTTGTTGATAGTTGTGCCAATTTTATAGGGATGGTGTGAAACATAATCCACTCGATAAAAAGATTCATGTACTGAGCATGTAAACGATTCAACTGAAGCAATCCAGACGAAAATAAAGGGAAACCCATAAAGTTCAACCAAACTAGGACGCTTTCATACAAATCTAACAGATGAATCGGAAAACGATAAAACCAAACAGTGCAAAGGCAGTACCACGTAAATGAGGAAAAACGAAGGTTTTATACAAGAAACATTATTCATACAAGACCAAGATAGATTTCGTGCAGACTTTCGAGCATAAGGGCACACACTAAAGAAAGAACATTTCCAGTAGAGTGAAAGAGAGCTGCCAATTTGCCAAACGCGTTGGCCTCTGTCGGAAGAAAGCAGCGCTTCCGCCGTGGACAGTGAACAATTTTGTGTTACGTTTCGTCGCACCAATTCGGTTGATGGAAAGCAAACTAACTGGATGCGTTAATGAGGACGGCTGACAAACGCAAACAGAAGATGCAATTTTAGAGAACACACCCAACAAACTGAAAACAAGGGAGCACACATACACGAACCGAGCGGCAGGCATAACCTGCGAGACTATCGCGATCGGAAGGGGGATCATTGCTTGTGGCCTTGGCATCTCGAGATGGAACCAGTTAGGCAAAAGGCGGAAAGTTCTACGAGCATAACAAGCAGCTTTAGTTTTTAATCATCTCACAGTCCTCCTGGGCTTTGCCTATATTTATATATTCGGCTGAATAAAGATGCAATTTAAAATGGGTTAGTTATTTT